>MDKH01095443.1:0-14103 GCA_005239495.1 Nicotiana undulata | reverse complement strand
ATTGAGTTGGGATCGTGCGATGGTGAGTTGAGAAACGATACTGAGTACTGGAAAGTGAATAATGGAGATAACAAGATAAGGTATTTCAGATAATGTGAAAGGAAACAAGTAATATATATATATGATCAGCTTACAAAGAAAGGTTATGTTTGAGACCAGTTACCTGTTTGTTGATTACATGTCCTTATACTTGATGTATTCTCTCACACGATTTATTGCTCGGCATGAATCTTATTTTATTATGTACTGGACCTTAGTGAGTATATATTCTACCTCTCGTCACTACTCTTTACGAGTTTAGACGGGATACTCACTGGGTACATATTTGTTTATATGTACTCATGCTGCACTTTCTTTTCTTTTCTGCACTTGATTGTGCAGGTGTTGAGACTTGTCCGTCTGGTGGTAGATACTGATCGCGGTGTCGCTCCATACGAAGAGATGTCTTCTTGGCGTTATCCTGACAGCACCTCTGGAGCCTTCTAGTTTCATTTTGCTCAGTCTTTTGTTCCAGACTGCAGCTTGTATTTTTTTATATATATATTTCAGTTGCTGTATCTATGTAGCCGCCTGTTGACACCGTGACACTAGTCCTGACAGACACTTGTTGTAGTTATGATTGGGTTTTCGGGGTTGTATATTTTTGGCCTAGCTGTGGTTCAGCTGGTATCTACGGCCTGACCTCATATCGCTGTTATATTCCGCATTATATTTGTTATAAATTGTAAATAACTGGAATATCGAGTTCTGGGGTAGTATCTCCTAAGGATTCATATGTTGGCTTGCCTAACCTCGCCATTAGGTGCCATCACGACCTGAACCGGGTTTTGGGGCGTGCCATTGATCTTATTTGATCAACGGCTCAGATTTAATTAGGGGTTGGGCCGGGTATGGATTAGGATTGTGCTGGGTATTTGGTTGGGGTTTGGGTTGGGTAATTGGGTTGGTTAAATCTGATGGGTTGGGGTTAAAATTGGCTAGGTATTAAAATAAAAGTGGCTAGATATTAAATACCCATAAAATAGATAATTAATTGACTAAAATAACCAATAATTATATAAACAAAATGAAATCAAGTTATAATAGGTAAAATCACAGTAATTAACTAATATTAGGTGTAAAAATGCATGAATTTCGAATTGAAATAATGCAAAAATGTCAAATTGGGCCATAATTGTAAAATTGTTGTAATTGAAATTAAAACAGACCCAATTGACTTATTTATGAAATAATTGATGATTAAAAATGACATACCGAGGTGGAAATATTTTAAAATTATTTATAACCTAATTTAAGATCAATTATTTAAAATATAAAATATCAGATAAACATGAAAATAATTTAATAGAAATATGGAAAAATAGGGAAAAATACTCATTATTACAAAGAGTGATTTTGAAAGCTTATCTGCAAGTTTGAAAAGAATTTGAGGAAAAATTGGGTATCAACAACTATATGCTCCTTATGTGTTTTAGAAAGATGTACTATAAATCCTGTTATATACCATGTCTAGGCTTTATGTCGGTATTGTTTGGACCCCTAGAGGTCATTTCTTGATCTCCTCTCACTGTTTAGGTGGATAATCCGCACTCAGTCATGTTCATGCATGTTTACATCATAGCTCAGTCTCTATTATTCTATCTGATGCATCATGCCAATATTGTTTGGGTTGATTGATTACTTTGGTTTTCTAAGAGCCCAATAGACTCGAGAGACTTATGACTAAGTGAGGCCCAAGGCCAGATATGTGAGGACATTTATGGGATCGGGTTGCACGCCGTAGCACGTTTCATTGATTCTTCCATAATGGGAATTGATATAGCGCTTGGGCTGAAGGAGCCCCTCCAGAGTCTGTACACATCCCTAGTGAGCGCAAATACCTACTGAGTGCAAGTGTCGAGTGCTGAGCGATTGTGAGCCATCAATGATTGTGAGGCATGAGTGATTGTAAGGTTGGAGTGATTGGGAGGACTAAGTGATGTTTTCCCTAGGAGCGGTATATGATTTCATCATTTATGCTCATAGTTGCTTTGAGTCCTTGTTTAAGACCGTTGGAAGATATTTTTAACTGATTTTACTTGAACTTGATTTAAACAAACTGATTTGACTTAAAACTCTTGTTATAAAGCATGTCGTACTTTACTGAATTTTGTTATATGAATTGTACTTGCATCTAGCTCGTCACTACTTCTCAGCCTTTATTTACTATTGTTACTTACTGAGTTGGTGTATGGATGTTACTCCCTGCACCTTGTGTGCAGATCCAGGCATTTTCGGCCACGGTAGCGGCTGCTGATATTTCTGTAGCTAATCATTGGAGATTGCAAGGTAGCTTCCCAGCGATCGCAACCCCGCTTTCTTCTTCCCTGTATTCCCCTTAGCTGTATTTTGGGTTCGCCCAGACTATGTTAGTCTTGTTGTTATCAGACCGGTTTGTAGTAGTTGCTCAAGACTCAGTGACACCTCGATGTTTGGGGATTTGCTTTCCGCATTTCTAGTTTTTGAGTAAACTCGTGTCACTTTTGTGAATTCTGTTATACAAAAGGTCTTTGGCATATTGTTTTAAATGAACTATTGTAGTTTTGTGGAAGTCGGCTGGCCTAGTTTAATCGATAGGCGCCATCACGACCGGTTTGAGTTTAGGGTCATGACACTTAGAACTTGTGACTTGTGAATAGCAGATCTTTGAGACTTGTTTATACTCGTTATTGTGGTTATACTTCTACATGTCGAGCGGCAATTTTCAAGCTTATATATATATATATATATGTTTACCTTGAAAATGGTAATTACAATTATATTTGATTATGTGATTCTAAAAATATGTGATTTATTTTAATGCTAGTTGTTACGCAATAGATACTAAGTGTGTGTGAAACAAATAAAGTAAAATGATGTGAAATCGAAGGTAGGCAAACCAGACTGACTCAAGTCGGGGGTTTCGAGCTAGCCGAGATCGGTCCTCGAGGTCGAGGCTCGGGGTTAGTGATGGGCGATCGTTGAAGCTATAAAAACTTTATGGGCCTAGAAGGAGGCTATTTATGATCAATGATGGATAATAAATGAAGAACAATTAATGAAATACAATAAATGCAAGTAATAAATCAATAAAGAGACAATAGAGGATGTTTGAGTTAGAGAGCAGAGATTCTTGTTTCTTGTATTGAATATGGTGTTTGAAAAAACTAATAGAGCTCCCCTTTATACAGGAGGGGAAATCCCAACATAGTTCATAAGCATTCATTACAAAGATATGCAGCTGGCAAAACTATTTAATGTCATAGTACGGACTTGTACTTTGTTGTAGACTTGGCCACCTTCGCACACGTGCTGCTTGCTCGTGACAGTCATCGATCTGCATTGCCCCGATGTTGAATGCATGGAATATTTAGGCTCGATCCTTGAGTCGTATTTCAAAGCTTGTGCGAACAGGCTATGAAATGCCATAACAAACTTAAAATCGGTCTCTCTTATTTTAGCCGTATACAGATAGTCCCCGCGTTTCTTAGAATGGAAGGATAAGAAACTATTTTGACCTAGATTTTCTCAATCTCCTCGTGATGACGTCATGATTGTGACGTAAGCTTTTGAGGTGGTTGAGACATCTTGTCGGTTCGTCTCCCTAGAAGCATTGAATTATGCCGCCGATTCATTTTCCCAAAAGTATTGATTGCCTTGTCGATCCGTTTCTCCTAGAGTATTGATTGTGTTGTCGGTTACTCTACCGTCTCCCTATATATGAGGGATTTTTTGGACCAAAACTTCTACTATTCTTTCTTCAACATGCTTTAATCATTTCCTTTCTCTACATTCTTCTCCAAATTCCTATTTTTATGGTTCAAACTTGTGGCCATAAGGTCATACGGCAACAACATTGCCAGTTATGCTTTGGCCTTTTTGTTCAAAGCTCTTCCCCACTGATTGGGGTTATACTGAGTTTTTTTTGTTGTTGTTGTTGTTGTTGTTGGCTCTAAATAAAGAGAAAAGGGCGCCAGATATTTCCTGTATCGGAAGATATATGGTCCTTACATTGCTGCTCATCTCTCTTAACTTCCACCTGGTGTGGAGCCTCATTATTTCCGCTTTGTAGAGTGAGGTGGCACTATCTACTAACTTTTGCATCCCACACCGGTACAATGTCTCAAGAAGTGGCTTCACAATAGTAGTGTTGGTGAGATCCGTTCTCGCCAAATTTTTCACCAGGCCACAATTCTCTTCGCCTGTTGAAAGTTTTTGCTCTTTGATAAGTTGTATCCTTTTCTTCACCTCTCACTGTTTCGGAGGAGGTCCTCGAAGACGCCGCTTTAAAGATCGAAATAGAGTCCCCGAGGAAGAGTTTCTCAAAGATGTTTCTCTTGAGGATGCACCCTCGAAAGTAGATTAGGCCTTTTGCTGCTGTATTTTGTTTCTTTGTTTTTGTGTAAGGGCCCCTTGCGGACTTTGTAATCATATCTTATTAATATAAGATTTTATATACTTTGCCTTTGATTTGTGTTGAATTTCATTCCGCCTTTGTTTGTGAAAAATCTAAGTGTATGACTCTAACGATTGATCCGAGTATTGGACTCGTGACATAATAAACCCTTAGGCTTTTTGTTGATTAATGTGACTCTTTTTAAAGTCTTTGGTTGTCCCTCGGGATAAGCTTTGATTGATGTGATGTGAACTTCGGATATCGAGAATACTGGGCTCGAGTTGAGTGAGAGATGGGTCTTGACTTTTGAAATAAAGGTAGCCTTTTAACCGTCCTCGAGTGAGAATTTTTCTGAACTCAGGTAGCCTTTGGACTTGATGGTCGAGTGAGCGTTCGCTCGAACCCGAAATAAAGATAGCCCTGAGGATTTGTGGATAGTCCCTGAGTGGGGGCTTGCTGGAACTTGGGTAGCCCTTAGGCTTAATAGTCGAGTGAGCGTCTGCTCGAACTCGAAATAAAGATAGCCCTGAGGCCTTGCGAGTAGTTCCGGAGCGAGGGCTTGCTCAAACTTGGGTATCCCTTAGGCTTAATAGTTGAGTGAGCGTTCACTCGAACTCAAAATAAAGATAGCCCCGGGGCTTTGCGAATAGTCCCCGAGTGAGGTCTTGCTCAAACTGGGGTGTTTTGTTTTCTTGCTTACTTTCAAAGGTGAATCGAGCAGAGGCTCGGAAGATGATTGAGATGAAGGCAAAACCCCCGAGAGGAAAAAGGTCGTTGAAGCCCCCGGAGATAGAGTTGGAACTATAGAGGGCATAGTCCCCGAGGGAGCCGTTGAAGGCGCATTCCCGGCGATAGACTATGGCTATGTTTATTTTTCCCCTTTGTAAGAGCTTTGGACACAAGTCCTGTGAATGCGCTCCTTTGATATTTCAATATATGTATATATGAGCAGCCTTTCATCATTTCTTGTTTCGCCTTTACCCTTTCTAACGAATTGCCGAGCTCGTTTGCCGTCGGTCCGGGATCCGGTCTTCAGAACAAACCCTTAGGTTTCTATTTTGATGAGCAATTTCGCAATGGCTGAAATTTGAACATTTTAGCCCGCGAATTACGTTTTGGCTTGAGTTTTTGGACCTTTAGGTCTTGAAGTTGATCTTGAGATTCTTTTATGCCGGTTCTTGGGTTCCTACGCTTTGGCCCTTAGGCGATTTTACTTAACCGTTTAGGGCTCAGTCTTCGAGGTGGAACCCGACTTGAGCTCATCGACCCTTAGGTTCACGGGTTAGCCTTGAGGCTTTTTAAGTTGGCAGTCAGGCTTTTAAGCATGGGGTTAATGTGACCTTTAATCGGCTCGTAGGCTTTTTGATGTTGGCCCGGAGGCTCCTATGTGGTTGCCTTTACGCATTTTAGTTAACCGTTTCAGACTCAGTCCTCGAGTCGGGTTACGACTCGAGCTCATCGACCCTTAGGTTTTTTAGAATCAGCCCTGAGGCTTGTTTGAGCAGGCGCCAAGGCTCTTACGTGATGGATCGATACGACCTTTAATATGGCTATATTTTCCCTTTCTAAAGACTTATTTGAAGTTATTGTGTTCGTTCGACTCTTCGATGCTCTGAAAAGAACTGCGATTACGAGTCGTTATGTGAGGATAAATGAGCACCTCGAAAGGTTTTGCCCTATGGCTGAATTGTTTCGAAGCTTTTCATTGTCTGGAGCCAACATGAAAATGATCGAAGCTCTTTTTGCTTGTGCCGAGGGTAGCATGTTTTAACCGGTTCTTTCCGAAATAATTTTGAAGGATTTGATTTTATGGCGATGTTCGGCCGTCTTCTAGTCGCGTTAGTATAGCCGGAGCCTATCGGCTGGAGTCGTTATATTTGGCCGTAGCCTATAGACCAGAGTCGTTGCGTTTGGCCGGAGCCATTAGTCCCCGAGAGGTATCCTCAGCGTCTATATTCAAGGGTATGCCTTTTTAGGGGTCTTACAAGTTCGAATATATAGCCTTGGCTCAAAGTTCGAGATTGTGCCTTTTGCAAGGTCATATGATTTGGACATGTCTTACTTGAGGTCCTACAGTTTTGATCATGCCCGTAGGACTTACAGTTTTTATCATGCCCGTAGGACTTACAGTTTTTCTCATGCCCGTAGGACATACAGTTTTGAATCCGCCACACAGAGGGCTTTTGGGATCGAGGTTGCCCATTTGGGGTCTTATAGCCTCGAGTCTTCAGTGTCAGTCCCCGAGTGTCTGGGAATGTTTTGGCCGGAGCCTTTTCTTGTGATGAAAGATTCTTTGAAAGCGCAAAGCTTTGAATGAAAGAAGCTCCTTTGATTACTTGGTACAAGTATACATATTTTCACCTTCGAGGACTCGATTATTCTATGCGGACACGGTTCATTTGACTGTTTGGCCCGATACGTTATTTTCCTATCGAGACTCTCTTCGACGGCTTTCTTCGATTTTTCCAAGGATGCGATCTTCCGGGGCGATGCCCCCCAGTGTTCAAGGTTGATTGGAGAGAAGCCTCGAATACGTGTTTGAGTTCTCCTTAGGTAGCATATAGATGTTGCCTCGTTAAAAACCTTGCCGGTAAAACCCTTTCCGGGATAAAATCTAATCGAAGGAAAAGAGTGCAGCGCATGCTTTAAAACCTAAGGTCTTCAGGCCGGACGGTGCAGTGATTCCTTTTGTCGGACACCTGCATGTAGGTCAGAGTGAAATGCAAAAGATAAAAAGGAGACAATTGTACCTTAGTGGCGATGGCGTTCGAGCCTTGATGTGCTCCATCTGCTTATTTTAAGGATGTGGTACGGTCCTTTGTTTGTTAGTTCACGTGTAACCGAGGAAGTAGCTCGCTACTTCTTAGATGTTCGCTTATCCTTTGGCTCCTTCGATGTAGAAGGTATTGATGTCGGTACTACATCATACATCGCGAACATCTCCCATTCTACATGTTGCTCCACGTATAATGCTTTTATTCCTTCCTTTGTTGGGAATTTCATCATTTGATGGAGGGTCAATGGTACTTCTCTCATGTAGTATAACCACGGCCTCCAGAGCAAGGTGTTATATCTCATGTCTCCGTCGATGACATGAAACTTGGCATTTTGGGTTGTGCCGGCCATACTGACCAGGAGGGTGATCTCCCCTTTCGTTGTCTCGCTCGCCATGTTGAATCCGTTGAGGACTCGAGAGGCGGGCACGACCTGGTCGAGCAGTCCGAGCTGCTCCACCACCCTTGACCTGATTATGTTGGCCGAGCTACCTGGATCCACAAGTACACGTTTAATTTGAAACATATTCACAAGGAAAGAAATTACTAGTGCGTCGTTTTGAGGTTGAGATAGGGTCTCGGGGTCCTCATCACTGAATATGACGGCGTCCTCGGGTATGTAATATCGAGTTCGCTTCTCCCTTGTGATGGATATTTTCATTCGTTTGATAAGGGGTTCTTGCGGGATGTCGATTCCTCCCATGATCATATGAATAAAATGTTACAGATCTCCTGTCTCATTCTTGCTCCTCGTTACTCTTTCCCGAAATTGAGTTTTAGCTCGGTCGTTGAGGAATTCTACGAGATGCCCTCTGTTGATTAGCCGGGCTACTTCCTCCCGGAGCTGTCTGTAGTCTTCGGTCCTATGACCGTGTGTGCCGTGGAATTCGCACATCAAGTTGTAGTTCCTTTGCGATGGATCTGTAACCACGGGCTTCGGCCACCTGGTGTCATTGATGTTTCCTATGGCCGACATGATGTTTGAAACATCAACGTTGAAGTTTTATTCTGATAACCGGGGTTCCTCGCTAGCCCTGTGTATCTATCGAAACCGACTAAGCTCACGAGTCCCCGGGGATTCTTACATCAGTCTATCCTTTGGTCGTTCCGAGGTACGTTGCGCCTTGGGGAGTTTCTTCGATCCTTAGTGTATGGTTGGTATCTTTCCCTATTTGGCTTCGGTTCCTTGGATGGAAGCCTTCTAGGATATACTGAGCTCGAGGGGGTCCCTAATTGGTCATCCTCGACCCTAATATTCGACTGGTATCGGTTATGGACGTCCGCCAGGTGACGGCAGGGAATTCAACAAAATTCTGCTTCAGCTGTTTCGAAGCTATTGAGCTCTGTTCATTCAGACTTTGGGTAAAGGCATGCACTTCCAAGTCGTCCGAGACCGGTGGTAACTCCATTTTCTCCATTCGAAAGCGAGATACGAATTCCCGCAGCATCTCACTTTCTCTCTGCTTGATTTTGAAGACATCGGACTTCCTAGTTGCAACCTTAATGGACCAGCAAGTGCCTTTATAAAAGAGTCTGCCAACATGGCAAACGAGTCTATCGAGTTAGGGGTTAGGTTGTGATGCCACATCATGGCCCCCTTTGATAATGTTTCTCCAAACTTTTTCAATAGGATGGATTCGATCTCGTCCTCCTTCAAGTCGTTCCCCTTTACGGCACAAGTGTAAGCAGTGATGTGCTCGTTGGGGTCCAAGGTCCCGTTCTATTTTTGGATATCGGGCATTTTGAATTCCTTCGGGATGGGCTTCAGAGCTACACCTGATGGGAATGGCCTTTGCACGAACTTTCGTTGAGTCCACACCCTTTAGAACAGGGGGGGGCTGGAATCTGGTCGACCCTCGTGTTGTAGGTTTCCATTTTTTTTTGTTGGCTTCTATTTTCTTCTCGCCCGATTTGATTCTCTTTGTGAGGTCTTCGAGCATTTTCATAATAGCGGGGTCGGCTACTGACCTGTTGTTGCTCGACTTCTACGATTTCGGTTCAACTCGAGGAGCCGTTCCCGGTAATACTGTACTTGGAGTTTTATGGTGGCTTTGCAGCTGAGCAATCGCCAATTGTTGTGCTTGCAATATTTCAAAAATATCATGAAGGCTAACCTGCCTTTCTTCTCGAGCTGGAGTGTTCTGAACCTCCTGTTCATTTTCCCGACGTATGTCCTAGTTAGTGCGAGAACTAATATCGACGTATTGGGCGTTGCGCGAGCCCACATCCGCTGGGTTTGGGTTTAGTGCATCCTCAGGGTTCAGCGGTGATACACCAATGCCTGGAGCAGCTACGCCATTTTCTCCATGGTCCTCAGCACCGTTGTTTTCATGTGCGTTTACTGAGTTAGACATTCTAACCGAATCAAAGACTCTTTTGACAAAAAAAAGTGTGAAGAATAACTTGTGTTTTTCGGTGAACCAACACTAAAACAATCACTATTATTTTTAGTCCCACGGTGGGCGCCAAACTGTTTTCCTTGAAAATGGTAATTACAATTATATTTGATTATGTGGTTCTAAAAATATGTGATTTATTTTAATGCTAGTTGTTAAGCAATAGATACTAAGTGTGTGCGAAACAAAAAATTAAAATGATGTGAAATCAAAGGTAGGCAAACAAGACTGCCTCATGTCGGGGGTTCCGAGCTAGCCAAGATGGGTCCTCGAGGTCGAGGCTCGGGGTTAGTGATGGGAGATCGATGAAGCTATAACAAGTTTATGGGCCTCGAAGGAGGATATTTATGATCAATGATGGATAATAAATGAAGAACAATTAATGAAATACAATAAATGCAAGTAACAAATCAATAAAGAGACAATAGAGGATGTTTATGTTTGAGTTAGAGAGCAGAGAATGTTCTTGTTCCTTGTATTGAATATTGTGTGTGCAAAAACTAATAAAGGTCCCCTTTATATATGAGGGGAAATCCCAACATAGTACATAAGCATTCATTACAAAGATATGCAGTTGGCACAGCAATTTAATGTCATAGTACAGACTTGTACTTTGTTGCAGACTTGGCCGCCTTCGCCCACGTGTTGCTTGCTCGCGATAGTCACCGATTTGCATTGCCCCGATGTCGAATGCATGGAATATTTAGGCTCGGGCCTCGAGCCGTACTTTGAGGCTTGCGCAAACAGGCTATGAAATGCCATAACAAACATAAAATTGGTCTCTCCGATTTTAGCCGTATACAATATATATGTTGTTGTTAAGTTTTAGCCGTTGTTTCTGTTATTGTTCAGTTATTCCGCAAATGTTAGGCTTACAGTCTTAGAGACTAGGTGTCCTCACAACATCTTACGGAGAGAGATTTGTGTTGTGACACGCAAGCGAAATGAAACGTGTAATCATATTCTTCCCTCACACGCGTCGCCGGCCAATTGGCCTCCCTAGAAGCCAAGCTTAACAATGCGTGGGGTGCAACAATACATGGATTATATGTGGATTTAAACATGAAATTTTGTAGAAATTGTGATATTTTGGAAGGAAACCTAGAAATGTTATTTTTAGATTTTGACCACGAAATTGGACAAGGAATGAAGAATAAATTATATATTTGAGTTTGTGGTGCTCTGTGTAATGTTTATCTACGAGAATTATTGGATTTCGAACATGTGAGCTCGAAGGTTGACTTTGTTGACTTTTCGTGTGAAGTTGAGAATTGATTTTAATTGTTAAATTACAGGTCCTTGAGTATATTATGATTGGTTTGTGTGTTCTTTGATTAGTTTTGGATAATTTGGCATTGGTTTGAGGCTTTAGAGGTGCGTTAGAGCTGGTTATCGGATTTTGGAGCAAGGTAAGTCTCTTGTCTGACCTTGAGAGGGGAATTAACCCCATAAGTGCTATATTCATTATGTTCTATGTGTTATGGGAGCTACGCACGTATGAGGTGACGAGTATCCGTGCATATGCTAGATTATTGATCATGTCCGGGTAGACTCAAGCTTACACCATATTTTAACTGTATTACTTGAGTTATCCTTGCATGTTTAGTTGCTTTAATTTACATTTTAGCATGAGACTATTACTCGCATAGAGTATCAGACATGCTATTTTAGATACTTGACAAGCTACTTGATTAGCCATGTAAATTGTACTTCCCTTAGGATTTCTCCCCCGTTGTGCGTATCCATCCGAAAATTTACTTGAATTTCATAATTCACACGTATATTCGTGAATGGGTCCAGTGACCCGTTAAAGATTCATATTCTAATAAGATTAGGCTAAACGCCTCAGTAGTACTCTTATAGGATTGGGTCGTTCTCCTAGGCAGTATCATGTATCATATTCTTATGGGACCGGGTCGTTCGCCTCGGCAGGATTATGTAACACACTCTTATGGGATCGGGTCATTCGCCTCGGCAGAATCGTGCATAATAATTGATAAGGATTCAGCGTACTTATAAGTCTTCTTGACTTGAGATGTTATATTTTATTTGTTTTTGGCCATTATGAATTTCATTCAAGGTATTTTACAGTTATCGAGAACTCTGTATTTACTCTTATTAAGTATCATGTTATGTATATATACTTGCTCTCACTGTTTTACATTCCATGCTGCGTACATGTCTACATTTATTATACTTAATTAATTGGATCACAAGTGTCGATGACGTCCTGTGATGACCCAAAAGGTCATCCTAAGTAATTCCAGCTAAATCTGTGTTCCGAGGCCTCGAAAACCTCAGTTAATCTCACCTCGATATGCGTGCGTAGCCCGGGCAGGTAGCCGGGAAGCTTTCATGTGAAATTTTGATAAAAATGGGATTTTTGAATTGAATAATTGAATAAAGTTGACTTTGGTCAACATTTTTGGTAAACGGATCAGGACCCGTGATGTGACGGTCCCGGAGGGTCCGTAGGAAAATATGGGACTCGGGCGTATGCCCGGAATCGAATTCCGAGGTCCCAAGCCCGAGAAATGAATTTTTAAAGAAAATTGTCTTCTGAAAATAATAAAGGCTTTTGAAAATGAATAATTATGTGAAAACCGTGTTACCGGGCCCGTATTGCGGTTCCGGAGCCCGGAACAGGTTTGTTATATGTTATTTGTCCTATCTGTGGAATTTGGTGTAAAACGGGCTTGATTTGATTGGTTTCGGATCCAAATGAGGAAAAATGGAGTTAATGAACTTGTGGGGTTTCTAAAGAATTTGAAATTTGGCTTGAGAGGTGATTTTATGTTCCCGAGGTCCGAATGAAATTCCGAGACCGAGAATAGTTCCGTTGTGTCATTCATAACTTATCTGCAAAATTTGAAGTCATACCGAGTGGTGTAGGCCGGTTCGGCGCGTTGAGGTGAATTCTAGAATTTCAAAGTTCTTAAGTTCGATTAATTTGGTTTTGGGGTTTGATTCATGGTTATTGATGATATTTTGATAATTTAAAAGCTTGATCAAGTCCGTAGGATGTTTTGGGAGTCGTGTGTGCTTTTGGTTTTGAGCCCCGAGGGCTCGGGTGAGTTTCGGGTAGCTAACGGGGTGTGAAAAACATGAAAATCTGGTGTAAATTGCTGGTTTCTGGTGTCCAGGTAAATTACCCTATGCGAACGCACTCAAGGGGGTGCGAACGCACAGGGTAAAAAGTGGGGTCTGGGGTCAAGGTCTAATTTGCACTATGCGAACGCGTTGATGGCCATGTGGACGCATATCACACGCGGGGAGGGGCTGGGATTACTCTATGCGAACGCACAGACTTCAACGCGAACGCACAGGCCAGGGAGCTTAAGCCTATGCGAACGCGGCTAGTCCGGTGCGCACGCACTGCATGTTAAGGGAGCTGGGGTGGGGAGCCACTTTGCTCTGTGCGAACGCGGCTCTAGGCTCGCGAACGCATAGCCCTGGGGAGATAAGCCTGTGCGCACGCAGCTCAGTGCACGCGAACGCATAGATTATTTTGCCCAGGTGTTTTCTTTAAGTTCATAACAGACCCATTACGGGTCACTCCCATTTTTCACTTCCCCCTTCTTCCTCAAACCCACCCATAAGTGAAAATCAAGCTCCCCAACTGCCATAACTCCATAGGTAAGTGCTCTTGACCTCGTTTCCTCTTAATTTATTCAATTAATCACTAAACTCTAGGCCTAAAAACATGGAAATTAAAGTAGGAATTAAGGATTCTAGGTAAAGTTGGATTTTTAGAATTTTGAGTAATTCAACCTCCATTTGGGGTCGAATCTTAACACGAATCATTATTCTAACTCGTGGGGTTATGGGTGATCGGGTTTTTGGTCCGAGCCTCGTGTTTGGAACAAGCTGTCCCGGGGTCAAATTTCGGAATCTTAGGAAGAATGCTTTGAAATAAATAATTAGGCTATGGGTTTGATTTATTGAGACTTTATTGATATATTTGGGTTGATTATGTCTAGATAATATCGTTTCGGAGTCGGATTCTAAAGGAAAGGCTGTGATCGAGGCTTGACTTGCAATTTTTGGAGCCGAAGTAAGTGTTTGGCTTAACCTCAACTTGAAGGATTAGGTATAAAGTCTTAATTGCTATGTGCAACTCATGTCCAACGTATAGGCGTGGTGACGAGTGCCTATGCGTTGCGGTCAAGTATGCCCGTGAGTCAATTGTGATGAAATTTGCTATGTTCCTAATATTCCCCGCACTATGAGTAAATTATGAATTAAAAGTGATACTTGATGTTGTTTCATGACGTGGAGAGTTATTGAGTTATTTGCTCCAGTTGAGGCTTACACTGTTGAAATTGTATTACTGATGCGAGGTTGGTTATAGCTGAGACCCTTGTCGGGCATTTGTTGATGTTGTAAATGATGATTTCTCCTTGCCGGAACAATAGAATTGCATTGAATATTTCCATGCACTTGAGACTGCGTGTTATTGACTTTCATATTATTGTTGCCTTGTGCTTTTATTATTCGTCGCACGAGGGGACATGCCGTG
>ML249564.1:75156-106352 GCA_005239495.1 Nicotiana undulata | reverse complement strand
CCCTACTCCTTCACCTTAACACAACTCTGTTCCAACAATGTTGCTGAGTATCAAGCATTAATACTTGGGCTTGAAATGGCCGTTGATATGAAGCAATTGCAGTTGCAAGTCTTTGGTGACTCCCAGTTAGTGGTCAATCAACTTTTGGGTAGTTACGAGGTTAAGAAGCCTGAACTACGCCCATATCATGATTACGCTAAAAAGTTAATGGGGTGGCTCGATGATGTGACTATTCAGCATGTGCCAAGGAAAGAAAATAAGAAGGCGGATGCTTTAGCTGCCTTAGCTTCATCGTTAACCCTGCCTGATCAAGCACAAGTTACTGTCTGCCAAAAATGGGTAGTACCGCCACTAAATGAGGTTGAAGGTGAAGAAAATGAACTCGAGCATCTTGTCGCTGTTTCTGAAGTTGAGAAAGAAGAATGGCGACAACCCATTATCGACTACTTGTGCTATGGGATACTTCCAGAAAATCCGAGGAGAAGGACTGAAATCCGTCGTCGCGCACCTCGCTTCCTTTACTACAAAGACACTTTATACAGAAGGTCATTCGAGGGAGTACTCTTGCGATGCTTAGGGGAAGAAGAAGCACTCCAAGCTTTGCAAGAGGCACATTCTGGGGTATGTGGGTCGCACCAGTCTGGACCAAAGCTCCACTTCCATATAAAAAGGATGGGATATTATTGGCCAACAATGGTAAAAGATTGCTTGGACTACGCTCGAAGATGCAAGGCTTGTCAATTCCACGCGAATTTTATTCATCAACCTCCTGAAGTGTTGCACCCGACTGTTGCATCCTGGCCATTTGACGCCTGGGGATTGGATGTTGTGGGACCACTGCCAAAGTCTTCTGGTGGGCACCTATACATCTTGGCTGCAACTGACTACTTCTCGAAATGGGCCGAAGATGTTGCTCTTAAGGAAGTAAAGAAGGAAAATGTTGCAAGTTTCATCCTAGTAAACATAATCTATCGATTTGGCATTCCTCGTTACATAATAACGGATAATGGAAAGTCATCCGATAATCGGTTGATGAACAAGATTTGTGATCTCTTTGGCTTCAAACAACGTAACTCTTCGATGTACAATGCTGCCGCCAATGGTCTAGTTGAGGCACTCAACAAAACTTTGTGCAACCTGTTGAAGAAAGTCGTCTCCAAATCCAAACGAGATTGGAATGATCGTATGGAAGAAGCCCTATGGGCATATAGGACGACTCACCGCACGCCCACACAAGCAACTCCGTATTCACTCATTTATGGAGTCGAAGCCGTCCTGCCACTTGAGCGTCAAATACCTTCATTACGACTGGCTATTCAAGAAGGGATCACCGATGAAGAAAATGCTCAACTTCGATTAGCAGAGTTAGAGGCTCTCGATGAGAAGAGGTTGGAAGCTCAACAGAGTCTCGAATGCTATCAAGCTCGATTGTCTCGTGCCTTCAATAAAAGAGTTCGTCCGAGGTCCTTTCAAGTAGGAGATCAAGTCCTTGCCATAAGAAGACCCATTATTACTTCCCATAAACTTGTGGGAAAGTTCAATTCAAAATGGGATGGTCCATATGTCGTGCAAGAAGCTTATTCAAGTGGGGCTTACAAGCTGGTTGATGCAGATGGCTTGAGAATCGGCCCTATCAATGGCAAGTTTTTGAAGAAGTATTATCCTTGAAGTTGTAATACTCCTGGCCCGCATGAGTCTAAACTGTGTACGACCGATCCAAAAAAAAAAAGGGTCCGCTAGGTTGAAAACCTCGAAAGAGGCGGCTTAGGAAAAAGTTAGGACATAAAAAATAATAATAATAATTATAAAAAAAAAAATCTACCCATTCTGAACTACGGTATGACTTGATCCTCTTCACCGAGGTACGTAGGCAACTTAGAGTTTCATTCTGAGTTCAGTCGCATAAATTAAAAGACACATAATCCCCCGATCGTTGTCCGAATGAAGCATGATGGAATGTAATTCATTCAATCAGTATTCGAAAATTGAGTTGGGACACCATGCCTCTGTTAAACTTTGGATCCCATTTGATTTAAAAGGGGGCAAGTCGCTATGCTAAATTGGTGTGGGCCCAAGATATTTGGTGAGAATGAAGCACTTGAATTTTAATTTTTGAAAATTAAAAGGTTCTTACAATCTCAAGGCTCCCACATCAAGATACAAAGATTTTGGTGAAGTCGCGCTAATTTGAAACTGTCGGCATATTAGGAATTAAAGTTGGCTTCAAAATAATATCTTGGATGATTCTCAAAGTATTTAATTTAGAATTTTGGATATGTCTTAGATTTTGAAGTCTAGTTTCCATGAAATTAAACGGTTTTTGATTTAGACATTCCTACGTCAAGATACAAATATTTTGGTGAAGCCGTGCAAATCTGAAATCGTCGACGTGACAGAATTTAAAGCTAGACTCAAAATAATATCTCGGATGATTCTCAAAGTGTTTAATTTCGAATTTTGGATATGTCTTAGATTTTGAAGTCTAGTTTCCATAAAATCAAACGGTTCATGATTTAGACATTCCTACATCAAGATACAAATATTTTGGTGAAGCCGTGCAAATTTGAAATCGTCGACGTGACAGAATTTAAAGCTATATCCAAAGTAATATCTGGGATGATTCTCAAAGTGTTTAATTCCGAATTTTGGATATGTCTTAGATTTTGAAGTCTAGTTTCCATGAAATTAAACGGTTCATAATTTCGACTTTCCTACACCAAGATATAAATTATTTGGTGAGACTGCGCAAATCTGAAATTTTCAACGTGGTGAAATCTAAAGTTGGTTTCAAAATATTATTTTGGTTGATTATGAAGGTGTTTGATTCTATGTATTGGATATGTTTTACATATTTAAGTCTAATTTTTAGAAATCAAACGGTTCATTATTTGGACTCTCCCACGACAAGATAAGAATCCTTCATTACGAGTACGTAAAGCTGAAAATTATGCGACCAAGATAAATGTCGGGCCACATTGAGAGTAATCTCCGATAGTCGGTCATATTGAGAGTAATCTCTCCGATAATCGGGACATTTTGAGAGTAATCTCTCCAGTAGTCGGGTCACATTGAGAGTAATCTCTCCGATAGGACATTTTGAGAGTAATCTCTCCAGTAGTCGGGCCATGTTGAGAGTAATCTCTCTGATAGTCGGGCCAAATTGAGAGTCATCTCTCTGGTAGTCGGGCCATATTGAGAGTAATCTCTCCGATAGTCGGTCACATTTAGAGTAATCTCTCCGATAGTCGGGACATTTTGAGAGTAATCTCTCCAGTAGTCGGGCCACATTGAGAGTAATCTCTCCGATAATCGGGACATTTTGAGAGTAATCTCTCCAGTAGTCGGGCCACATTGAGAGTAATCTCTCCGATAATCGGGACATTTTGAGAGTAATCTCTCCAGTAGTCGGGCCATATTGAGAGTAATCTCTTCGATAGTCGGGTCATTTTGAGAGTAATCTCTCCAGTAGTCGGGCAACATTGAGAGTAATCTCTCCGATAGTCGGGTCATTTTGAGAGTAATCTCTCCAGTAGTCGGGCAACATTGAGAATAATCTCTCCGGTAGTCGGGCCATTTTGAGAGTAATCTCTCCGATAATTCGGGCCATTTTGAGAGTAATCTCTCTGATAATTCGGGCAGGGATGAGTACCCATCCCCTCATACCCTAAGATTGTCTTCTTCATGCATGGATCATCTCGTTAAACAAGAATACATCCTTCTTGTTTGACCTACAAAAAAAAAGAGAAAAAAAAAAAGACAACAAAGAAGAAAGCACAAAAAAGGAAGAAGAAGAAATTACCTTCACGTTAATGCTTCCAAGTCCACAAAAGTAGACTCAAGTGGCTTGAAAATACTGTGAATGTGTGTTCAACAAATATGAGCACACGACTTTATATAGATCTTAGAAACAAAATATTGCAGTGATGCTACCGATGTGGGATCAGGAGTAGGGAGGCGACAATAATTCTTGCTCAACATGGAAATGGACTTCAATATATGTATGTTTGTCTCCTAACAGGTTGATAAGTAACGACACAACAAGTTATCCGTGTTAGAATAATATTAGAAAACTGAATCCAAGAAAACTTAAAATTGCTGCCGCATTGCCAATTAAAGTCGGAGAAAGTTTTGCATTAAGAAAGAGACCACTATAGATAAGTCTCTGTAATTATTGTTTGACTTTAAAAGGAATTTCTACTCATCCAAATTCCTAGTCCAAGTGGAATAGCTTTGATTAGATGGATAATATCTGACATAGTTACATTTGATTGCCTCATTGCTTGAAGTTCAAACATAAATTGAAACGTTGGTTAATCTGATGGAGCAATTAAATTTTATTCGGTGCAAGCTTAAACCTTTAAAGTTAAAAATGTTGATGTTCGAGTTCTTATCTATGTCACAACGAGGTGCACAAAACAGGAGACTTTTGTTGTACGTGGATCAGTTTGGAACCACCAAAAAGGAGAAAAGAAAATAGGAGCATCATTATTGCTAGTACTTCAAGACTCGCATTGAACAAGTCTTGAAGTAGGGGGCATTTGTAGGCATATAAATTTTATTAAAATTAAATCCATAAAAAGTATTTGGATTATATTTAAAATTCAAGATATATTGGTCCGAATAAATATTATGGGCTAATGTAATTGAATAAGTCCAATATGAATGGATTAAATAAATAAATCTTAACCCGTTGAGCTAGTCCATTTAGTTGGCTACAAATGATGAATCCACTTCTTAAAGCCCAAGATTTCATCTTCCTAGAGGCCCAGTTAGGTGCCACGTGTCAAATGACGTGGCACGCCAAGTTAAACGGAAGAGCCAATAAGATCATGCCATGTGTCAAAATGACAAGGCATGACAAGTCACATTAAAAGGCCAATGAAATCGCGCCACATGTGCAAGTGACATGTTCTGGCCAATCAAATGCGGCCTTGTCACACTTCAATTTGATTGGTCGGAAAGAGTTTGTTCTTATCATAACTCTTCCCTCCCACAACTATAAATAGGGGTCTTCATAACTCAGAAAAGGGACCAGAAGTTATAACAAGAAGCAAGAGAGAGCTCGTGGATCAAACGCCGCAAATTTCTCTACAAGTTTCAAGCTTCAAACAATCAAGTTCAAGTTCAATAAATCAAGTTCAAACTCAAGAACGAAGAACAATTCAAGTATTCAAGATCAAGAACGAAGTCAAAATAAAATACAAGGCGTTCAAGATCAAGGCTACTTGTTCGTGATACAATTTGTGGCAACAATCAAAGTGTTCGCGACGGATAAATCAATTTTAAATTCAAGATCAAGCTCAAAGGCCCTTGAATTTATACTAGAAAAGTAGAATCACAGGATTCATAGATATTGTAACGCTCAAATATTTGAAATCAAATACTACGATTGTCGCAATATTTTTCGGTCTTGATTTTATTTTCTTGACGCAATTTCTTGTCTACACTCACTTTCAGAATCATTTTGAATAATTGGAACATGCGATATAATTATCACTTTTAATAATTGGAGCATCAAAATTATTCTCAAATTTTTAAGGGAAAATATTTTCAAAAATTTCTAACATTTTTTGTTTCAACAATAGTTTGTTTTCAAGTACATCACTTTTGACTACTAAAAATCTATATGTTGCACTGTTTTCAGCATACCCAATAAACATACAATCAGATGTTTTAAATTCGATTTTTCTTTTCTTAGGATCAGGCAACATAACTTTAGCTAGGCACCCCCACATTTTCAAATATTTCAAATTAGGTGAATAACCCTTCCACAACTCATAAGGAGTTTTACCCGTTTCCTTATAAGGAATTCTATTTTGTAAATGACAAGCAGATAAAATGGCTTCACCCCAAAGATTATCCGGGGCACCAGAACTAACAAGCATGCTATTCATTATTTCCTTTAAAGTCTTATTTTTCCTTTCCGCTACACCATTTGATTGTGGAGAATATGGCGGAGTTATCTCGTGAATTATGCATTCTTTTTCACAATAATCATTCAACAAAATAAATTCACCACCTCTATCGGATCTAACTCTTTTGATTTTCTTACCCAATTGATTTTCTACTTCAGATTTATAAATTAAAAACTTATCAAAAGCTTCATCGTTATTTCTCAACAAATAAACTTTTGTATATCTAGAAAAATCGTCTATAAAAGTCACATAATATTTTTTACCTCTTCTAGTCATAGTTTGTTTCAGGTCTCCTAAATCAGTATGAATTAAACTTAATAATTCAAATTCTCTAAATAGTGAAACACATGATTTCTTAGTTTGTTTAGCTTCTGCACAAACTTCGCACTTATCAATATTCGAAAAATTAATATTTGAAATGAGACCTTCAGAATGTATTTTCTTAATATAAGATAAACTAACATGTCTTAATCTAGCATGTCATAATTTAAAAGAATCAATCAAGTAAGCAGAAGTACTAGCATTTTCATTGATAACATTGAGTACAAACAAGCCATGATTATAATAACCCTTGCCAACAAAATTATTATTCTTGGTCAACACGACCTTATCAGATTCAAAAGAAACCTTCACCCCCACTTTTCCTAATAATCCCACAGAGACAAGGTTTTGCAAGATGTGAGTTTGAGAAGAACTTTGTTTTCCAAGAACTGGGGTAGTCCTTGAGTCATCAAGATATACAACCTCTTCTCTTTTCTCAACTTGGGTGTAAGACACAAAATCTTTTTTGTTAGCACATATGTGCCTAGTGGCACCAGAATCTAACACCCAGTCATTCACATTGGCCACAAGGTTCACTTGGGAAACAACCGCAACAATTATATCATCCACTTTGGCTTCAATCAAATTTACTTTAGCCTTAGCATGATTGTCATTCCCAGACCTTTTCCGGCATTGAGCAACATAGTGGCCACGCTTGCCACACACAAAGCAGCTGCCTTTTTTCATGAAGGTTTTATTGTTGGTTTTGGGCTTATAACCAATTCTTTTGTCATACCTGCTGTTTGATTTTCTCTGACGCTTGTTGTCCTTGCTTATAGTAGCAATCTCTTTTCCTTTGTCAACAACAACTTGCTTGCGGTTAAAATTGTCTCCACCAAAAACATTAATTTTAAATCGAATTTTTATTCAACCTTATAGAATTAAGAATTATAAATGTTCCCCTTGATTGATTAGAAAAAGAATGAATTTGTCTTTTTTTGTTCAATCCTTGGATAGAAAGGAAAGACAAGTAGTAAAATTATTCCTCGTCTAGAAATATCCAAATTTTGATGCCCAATACGCCATAGATAGTTCGAACTGTGAAACATCAGGAAGAGGTTTGGCATAAATAATTGGTGATGAAACAACATAAACAGTTGGTGCAACAGGTGTAGTAGCATCAACAACAATATTAGCAGTGTTATTCTCCATAATAACAACGTGTAAATATCCTTAAGATTGTTAGGAAAAAATAGACTATTATGGAGAATAAAAAGTTTAGCTTGAGGCGTGTCAAGGACACTGTCCTTAAGGATATTTCGCCTACACCCAAATGAATATTATTAGGCATATCCCCCAGAATTCAACAAGCTCTTCTAGTGTAACTAGGAACAAAAACAACAAAGATATATGAGAAAAAAAATCCAGCACAAAAGAAAGGAGAAGAAAAGTTTTTTTACTCTTTTTTAGGAAATCTTAGAAGATCAAAAGACAAGAATATATATAGTCCAAAAATAAATGGACAAAGAAGACAATCTGTAAAGGAAACGTTGAAAGCATTAAGAATTAAAACTTTCAAATGCATTAACAATTGAAACGTTAAAATGCATGAACAACTGAAACGTTAAAATGCATTAGGAATTCAATGTCATCAATTTTATATTCATTTAAGACCAAAGATCTGTTCTTTGGTCAATTTCAAAATTACAAAAACATAACTGATTTTGATACTCATTCAATGTTAATAAAATAATATATTTAAAGTTATTCTAATTTACTTTTACACACATTAAAATATATTCAAATTGATTTGTCTAATAAAGACCCATTAAAAGAATGAATCTAGACATTAATTTAAATATTCTTTTTTGAGATATTAAAATTATTATTATTTTTAACACAAAATGTTGCCTCGATGCTGAACCAACATGCGAAGCACTATGCTGTTGAAGATGCTTCACCAGAGCATTCTGGCATCACTTCACTTCCCAGCCACTCCAGATAATGTGCCATTTACATATGCAATATGCATGTAACTCATGTGTGTTATAATGCGATACACAACCTTGTTGAACCTCTCCAATTTCATTGAAGTGCCAAATGAGTATCATTATTTTGTGAGACAGCAATAACTGAGATGCAAATGGATTATGATTCAAAAGGGAAGGAGTTCACAAGAATTACTGTACATGCTTTTTAACTATGTTCACAGTTAGGTGGAACATAATCTGTAGTCAACAATCAGGATGCTCCGCTGCTCTTTCAGCAAGATCTTTCCTCTCCCCAATCACAACCACCTGCTACAAAATTTATCCTCACCCAACTTCAGCAAAACCTGCACAAAAGCTGACCTGCTGTTTGGCAAAGGGTGATCATGCTCTCATCATCCATTTGAGATATTTAAGAACTCTCACATTGTGTTTGTTGATGTAGTCCAGATCTTGTACTAATACCATTGTTATCTGGAGATACCTATTCCCCATCTCCAGAAGAAGACTTCACATTGCCATTCAGCTGCTGAAAGGAAAAGATGTACCATGCAAATTACTTGTCCACCAGCAAATCACTAGGGGGATGAGGCTCAACTGGGTGAAACGGGATGTGTTTCCAGACACTTGATTCCAGTGGAAGAAGTGCTGCTCCACTCCATGAGAAAATGCAAATAGTCACGGATGTACTTCAAACTATTAGTTCCTCCTCTGAAACACTTGGCTGGTGATCTTGCAATTTGGCTTGACCAGTGAGCAGACCAAGCATCTCATAGACTGAACAAGCATGCCTATGATTTAGGTCACTAGCCAGAAAACTGTGAATGGTACCCTCAGCTTCGATTCTGCTTTGACCTGGAGGCTTTTTCATTCCTATTCCAAACATCTTCTGTCTCGTGACGACAACATCTTGCCACCTCTTATCAGTTGCATATAGATTTGACAAGAGCACAAAGTAGCCAGCAGCTCTATCAGGTTCAAGCTCCACAGCCAACTTTTGAGCTACACTAGAAGCTAGTCTCACATTTTTGTGTATCTTGCATCCACCAAGAAGAGCACCCCAAACAGCCTGATTTGGCTTCATAGGCATTGTCTCGACAAGTGCCACGGCTTCATTGAAAAGTCCAGCACGACTTAACATATCAACCATGCAGCCATAGTGCTCAATCCTCGGCTCCACACCCCAAGTTTCTTTCATACATTTAAAGTACCGATACCCCTCATTGACATAACCAGCATGACTACAAGCAAACAGAACAGCCAAGTACGTTATCTCATCCGGTCTAACATCATTTCCTCCCCAGCTTTCTATCTGCTGGAAAATAGTGAGAGCCTCATGCGCATACCCTTGTTTTGCAAAACCTGTGATTATACTGGTCCAAGAAACTGAGTTTCTTCTCGGCATCCCCTGAAATACCCTATAAGCTTCCTCTATTTCACCACAACTAGCATACATATGTATAAGTGCATTGTATAATGACACCAGCACTGGCTCATTCCTAAACTGTGAGGACTCAAATACACATGAATGGATCCACTTCCCCATATCAAGAGCTCCCAATTCAGCACACGCTGATAAAACAACCACCAAAGTCACCTGATCAAATTCCACATAGCGCCTTTGCATCATGCGGAACAAAGCCAGTGCTTGTTGACATCTTCCGTTCTGCGTACATCCTGCAATCATGGTCGTCCAGGAAACAACATTCTTATCTGGCATCTCATAAAAAATTCTAAGAGCCTCATCAACATCCCCATTCCTAAAATACCCAAAAATCAATGAGTTCCAAGTCACGACATTCTTCTCATTCATATCCTCAAACACCTTCTGCGCATCATCAATGCCGTAATCCTCTCCAGTAGTTGCATACAGATTAACCAAATTGGTCTGAACAAATACATTTAGCAAAGACCAATTTTTTAAAACCTTCCCGTGAAGCTGCTGACCTTCCCTGAACAGATTCCCTTTTGCGCAAGCATTAAGTACATAGGAATATGTGTAACCATCAGGCGTAGCAGTTGATTTTTCCATTTGATTAAAAAGCTCAACAGATTTCTGTGGGTTTTCGCTACGGGTATGTCCCCTGATGATTTGGTTCCAAAGGGTGGTACTTGGAGTTTGGACATGATGGAAAATTTGGTCAGCATATTTGAGATTGTAAGATGTTAATAAAGGAGAAAGAAGTCTGACAAGAATGAAGTTTTTCTGAGTGAAACCGTTAGTTATTATGTAGGCGTGGATTTGTGTTAGCTGTTTGATGGATTTGCAATTCTGCAAGAGAGAGAATAGACGCTGTTGGTGAGCTCTTGATCCTCTCTGTTTGGCTTCAACTGACATTCAACCTCTTGTTTAAACCAGAGACAAATTGCCTGCAGCTCGTGGAGCCGGGTTGTACGGTTGGAGTTGTCCGTTACTTCACTCGACTACTAATTGAAGTAGCTTATCGTTTAACATTACCAACTCATTATTAGGATTTCGGCCTATTGTTTTCCAGGCCTTTACGGACATGTCTTTCCGCTTTTTTTTTTTACCCTTCAATAGAGTTTACATTGGATAAAATAATAATTTAAGTTAATTGCTTAATATTTGATAATAATTATTTTAATTAATTCCCTATTTAGGAGTGGTTACCTTTTAGGTTTAGTCTTTATTTTCTTATTTTTTCGTAAATGAAATAGGAAATTTCATATATTTTGGAGTGTTAAATATCTCCTTTTATGTTTAGAAGGAATAACAATGTTAAATTCTTGAAATCCACGTTAGGTTTCGTTTGCTTTCTAGTTTCATTTATATTTAGATTTCTCCTTTTTAGATTTTGGACGTATTTTTATTTAATAAAATTTAGGGTTTTGTTAATAAAGTTTTGATAAATTATTTCTTTATAAATATACGTTAGGTAAAACACGTGCATTTTGAACTCAATTTAGGAGTGTTTATTTCTTAATAATTCTTTTGTGATTTTTAACTATACATAATGTGACTTTATATAATTCTTTTTCCTACATAGGAGTACTTCTAAAAAAGAAATTACAATTTCAGTTATCATCATCAAAATGTTTTTGTTCCGTAACAACAACAAAATTAGGGGTTTTTATGTTCTTTTTCTTTGACTTTGAGCAAAAGTTTTTGTAGCTAAAATTTATTCACGTATTTATCTTAGTAGTTATATTTTGTATTCACGATTTGTATTAGTAGTTAATTTTTTATTCACATATTAGCAACAAGAAAAAAATTATTTTTTACAAAATTAAAATAAAACCAAATATAACGAGTAGTGGAATATGGAGCTAAGCCTTGGATATCCAAGTGGATTACCTTTAGGAGTTAAGTCCAAGATCACGATGGTCTTGTGAGAAACTGCGATTGCAGTTTTCTTTCATACTGTTTTCTTATGGCCTCACCTCTGAAACTCGGCAAAGCTGCCTACCTTTCTTTCAATACTTCAAGATGGAAGTGCATCGAGTATAGGGCTTTCTCAATCTCCGTCCAGACAGATTTGATTTTTTTATTTCATTCCTTCTCTGCTCCTGGAAACATATCAAGATCAAGGATATTAAAAGGCCAGAGTCAACCGATAGATCAATGAGTTATTTTTTTCTAAAGTGACATTCTCTCTTCTATCTATCTATCTTTATCTGAGTTATGAACTTCAGGTGTTTATATATTTTAATTAGAAGCAATAGTTGAACCAGTATAATAAAGAAGTTAGCAAAGGGTGGGCTCAGATTCAGATTCGGCCATATAAATCAATCTTCTTACATCTTTCAAATTGACTAAGCATTTTATCATATGTGTTTTTAGTAGTTGAATTTTTTCAGTAATGTTTAACCAACACATATTTATTTTGATATTCTTGATTGTGAATCTTGGTTGAACTTGACATTCGCCATATTGCGTCAAACTTTGTGCTTCAACCTTTTGTCAAGTTATTCCATATACTATTTTGTCGTACTCCCATATAACTAAAATATTTGATGTGGTACACACGTGCAACGCACGTACACTAAAGCTAGTTTTATTAAAAGTACGAACGCCCTTAGCAAAATATCGTTCGCCTTTTTTGCTCTTTAAAAATATATTTTACAGTGGATAAATTTGTAATTTCATTATTAGTTTGAATCAATTAAAATATTAATTAGTAATTACTAATTCTTTCCTTATTTAAACTATGTAGAAAATCTAAATATTTTAGGAATTCAAAATCGACTATGATTTTCTTTACATAATTTTTTTCCTTATTTGAATTGGGTAACATAGTTTTTATTCTTTCCATATTATTTGACCTGATAGTATAAAAAGGCTTGCTAATCTATAATACTTGACCAACGATATATGCATTGCTCTTTAGTAGGTGAGTTCTTTCTACTTTTTTTCCGATTGTTCTATAAAATATTGTTGTAATCTTTGGAGTTTTTTCTTGTTTTAGTTTGTTGTTATTTCTGTTTTTAATGCTTTTATATGGGTTTTGGAAGAATTATTTTCTGTTAATGTCTTTTTCTTTTCTTATTTTCCATCCAATTTAATTTTCTTTTAGTAATTAAAAATTATGTTGTTTGAGATTTTGGGTTAAAAGAGAATGCCTCATGTTTGATAAAAAAAATCAAAACACCGTTGTCGCTGATTTATAAAAAAAGACACCACTTTAGCAACATATATGTGCAATAAAATGTCGATTCTTCTCCTAACATTTAGTAATTAAAATTAATTAAATTATAATTACTTTATATAATTTATCTTTTTATTAGAACAATATACTATTATTGTAATTCCTTCGACGTTACAGTCAAATATTTCACGCTTAAGATGAGCTAATATTTAGAATTTTAATCAATAACAATAAAATTAGTTCCTTTAATTTGAGAAATAATTAAATATTTGAGTTAATTAATTAGCCAAAGAACTCAATTCAATTATTTTTTAAATTCATCTTATAAGTAAAAACTATTTTTGTAGTTGACAAAACTTTTCGAATACATAAATTTATTTCCATAAGATTATAATGAGGGTAAAACAAGTAAGAAAAAAAGAGCAAGACTTAAAGCAATAAGAAATAAGAATGAAACAATAAAAGACACATATTAAATTGTTATTAATTATTTTCCTTTCTTTTTTTGCATAAATTTCAATAAATAATATTTTCCTAAATTTTTTTACAATTAGGTTATTGGTTTTAAATTTAAACTCCGTAATATACTTATTAGTTCTCACTATTTTTGTTGAGCAACCTTTTCATTCTGGAATCACAAACGACCAAAAAAAATATTTTTTAATTTGTATTATTTGACAAATCTTTGAAAAATGGTGATAAGTTTTTTGTATGACTTTTTTATTTTTGTCATGAAAATAATATCAATTTCTTAAAATATTCCCAGTAGTCATCAGAAATCACAATAAAACATCTAAGAACTCTTATAGGACATAATTTTTTCCTTTACAGTGCTAGCTAAATGGGATCAATATTATCATTTTCAAAGCTTATACTTTTCTTAAAAAATATTTTATTTATAACTCAAACACAATATTTATATATGATTGATGAGCTTAAATTTTATAATACTAAGTATTAAGTGCACAAAGCGCGTACCTTAAAAGTAGATTTTATCTATCTATCTATAATGTATTAAAAGCACGAATGCGCTTAAAATAGAGTTATAAAATAGCAATTTGATATTTTTTTAACTATTACCCTAATGTTTAGGAATAGCCACTTAGTTATCCCTAATATTTTGTACATTGACTTTTTATTTCCTTTCTGTTCTAAAAATCCTACGCTTCTCAATGGGAAAGTTTCACCACTTTGTAAGTTTTTTTTTTTTTTTTTTTTATAAATAAATTTTCACTTTCAACTCTATTTTGATAAAAAGAAAAGGAGCTGGAATTTTACATCCTGTTGGGGTCACTTACTTTTTTTACCGCCTTTAAATTTATATAAGGAGCACTAGACATTGACGTATTTGCAATTCAAGAGTTCTCAAAACCCTTCTCTTCTTCTTTCCTACAAGTAGCTGTCAAACAAATTTACAGGGTTTGCTAATGAATAGGCCACAATTAGTGGATTAGAATAGTGATGAATAGCTAATTAAAAGCTTTAGATTTTTGTTATGAGATACTTCATTCTAATAAACTCTATTCTTGAGTCCAATCTTGATTAATATATTCTAACTCGTGTGTTCTATATTTATTTTGTTTTTGCTTAATTTCTCATGTAATAGAATAGTAATAATCTCTATTATGGCTATCTTTTATATTGTCTTGATTCATCGTCTTTTAAACTGTAAAAATGTCTGGAGAATACGTATTTTCTCGCGTTCTAAATTCTATTAACGACTCTTACATGATATTTTAAGAAAATTACCAAATATTAACCAAACGTACCGACACCGAAAAGAAATCGAGATGACTGAGGCGGTTTCAAAAAGTATTATTTTTGTTATACAAAACAAAGTAATCGAAAAATTGTTATGATATAAGTTTAATAAATTAACCAGTTGAATCGAACTATTAAATTTATCTTGCTTGGATTTTTAATAACGTTTTAACTTTTGTATTTTATAGTACAAAGCGAATATAAATATAATACTTAGGTGAATTTAAAAAAAAATTAATTTACTAAGGCAGTATACACACGCAAAATACATAGCTTGTTAAAGCACGGACGTATGCAAAGTAGCAGTAAACAACTTTTTTAAGTTTTTAATGATAACAAATTGCAACTCTTGAATCTTATTAAGATGAGTTGGATCTTAATTAAAAATCAAATTATTGAATCATACTAGGATGGCCGATGAGTGGCATGACATGAACCAACTGGAACAGGAGGATGAACCATCGTGAGTGGATTCAAATTCCTAAACATAATCACATCTATAATTTTAGTGAACTTGTTATTTTACTATATGCTTATTTTATAACTCAAATACATATACTTTACAAATTCCAATTTATATTGTTTTTAAAAGAATTTATTTTTATTAATATTGGGAATACACGCGACGCGAGTACCCTAAGATTAGTTAATAGAAAAGACTGAAGTATTTGTAGCAATTGCTACGATATGTAATTTCCCAATGCATTACATGGCTGAGAGAATTAATACTCCTGCTATATATAATGCTAATATTTCTTACTACAAATTGTTTATGAGCATTTATGTGCAGTCACAAAAAGATACTCGTCTATTGGAATTGAAAATATGTTTGGAATTCTACCCCTCCCCCCCCCCTCCCCCCCACAAAAGAAAATTAGTTAAGCATGATGTTTCTAAATCTAACTCTGTGATGATTTATGACCTTAGATAAAATCTTACTAGTGGGGAAACGAATATAGAAAATAGAAGTACTATTTTGTTGGAAATGGTGTTGATGAAGCTCTACGCCGGCGATCTCCAGAATATTCCGGTGGTGATAAGTACGATGAAAGAGGAGAAGGTTAGGTTGAGTTTATATTCTGTCCAAATGGGTTACAAGATATGTAAATATTGCACAATAAATGGGTGATCTGATTTCATATGGGTTTATATTGCATTGGGCCTAAATGAAGACATTAGCTTTGGGCCTTGGGTTATTTCAGTTGTGACTAACTGTTTGGGCCTACATGTATTCCAGACCATGGTCAAATAAGCTAATTATTCTAGTTATTATTTGTAGATAATTTTTCTTTTCTTGTATTTATCTGATAGGAGGTTAGACACTAAGGAATAGAAAACTGCCACTTGACAATAGTTAGTTATAGTCAGATTCTTTTTTTTGTTATATTAACATGCATTGTACAGTATGTCCTTCATTCTTAATATACAGAGAAGAGAAAATTCTCAAAGTGTCTTCTTCTTCATCATTGTTGACATGGTATCAGAGCCGATTTAATCTGCTTCTTACACTTTGAATCAAATCTTCATTATCTTTTTTTTTCTATACAATGGGAATTGTTTCCAAACCAACTGATGCATTAACTTCAACTACAGCTTCCTCTACTATAGCTGGTACTGGATCTACTGCTTCAGGGATGACTGGTGTAGTAGACTCATCTCATCCTTACTATCTTCATCCCTCGGATTATCCAGGGATGAATCTTATTTCTTCAGTGTTTGATGGAAAGAGCTATGGGGGCTGGAGAAGAGTTATGGTAATAGCATTATCTGCCAAATACAAGCTAGGGTTCATTGACGGATACCTAGTTGTTCCAGCTGCTGATTCTGGGCTTCAACAACACTGGGCTCGATGTAATTATATGGTCCTATCATGGCTACTAAACTCTTTATTAAAGGAAATTGCAAAGAGTGTATTGTACTCTCAAAGTGCCAAAGATCTTTGGGCAGACCTGGTAGACAGGTTTGGTCAGACAAATGGGGCTAAATTGTTCCAATTACAAAAAGAGTTTAGTGCTCTAATTCAAGGTAACAATAGTGTATCAAGTTACTTCACTAAAATGAAGAGTCTATGGGATGAATTAGATGCTTTAAACACTTTTCCTAGTTGTGTTTGTGAATGTGATTGTGGAGCTACGGATAAAAACCTAAAGGCACATCAATATGAGAGGTTACTACAGTTTTTGATGGGTTTCAATGAGACTTTCATTGAGGTCAGAAGCAACATATTGTTGTCTTCCCCTTTACCCTCCATTGGTCAACTTACTCTCCTGTGATGCAAGATGAGAAACAGAGAGAAATACATCCTACACATGTTTATCTAGGTGAATCAGCTTCCTTTATGGCAACAAATCAGTCAGGAGGGGGGAAGAAGTTTAATGAATATAAGGGACAGAAAATAAGCTATGATATGAAGAGAAACTCTAACATTTGTGCCTATTGTAAGAAACCCAGTCATAGCATATTTAAATGCTACAGAATCCATGGATTTCCAACAAATTTCAAGTTCACAAAGCAGAGGAAGTTTCAGGGAACAACACATGCACATAACGTTCTCAACACAGCTGAAGATGTAGAATAAGGAACCAACAATAGTTCAGAGGTGAAGGCCCTTACCCAGGATAATGTCACCCAGTTGTTGCAGCTTCTTCAGTGGGTGAATTTGAACCAGCAGGGTGCAGGTTCCTCTGATGCATTTGCCAACTTCAATTGTTCTGGTATATCAAAAGATTTTGATACTTATGCATGTTTCATAGAAATTGATATTCAATCATGGATACTATAAGTGGAGCTACTGAGCATATGACTTTTAACAAATCATTCTTTTCAGATTTCAGAGTTTTGCCCAAACCAATAATAGTTAAACTTCCAAACTCTTGTAGAGTTAGAGTTACTCATTATGGATATGTTATTCTCTTGCCTAATCAAGTGTTACAGCATGTCTTATGCATACCTTCATTCAAGTTTAATCTTCTCTTTGTACACAAGTTGTGCAAACAACTCAGAAAGTTCATCCTATTCACCCCATCTTCTTGTTTTCTGCTGCAGGACCCTTCACTGAAGAGCCCTTTGGAGATTGGTAAAGAGAGAGGAGGACTGTACATCCTTAAGTCAGGGCATCCAAGAACAAGTTCTAAGAGTTTTCCTAAGACTAGTAGTAGCTTCAATTCCACCAATCAATTAAAGCCTAGTGTTATTTCCAATTCATGTTTTACTTTTTCTGATTTCAATGTAAAAGACAAATTGTGGCATTATAGATTAGGCCACATTCCTTTGAGTAATATGAATAATATATCATCTGTTCCTATTCCTTCATGTGTCAAATTTTCTGTTCCTTATGTTATTTGTCCAATGGCAAGACAATCCAAACTCCCCTTCCCTTCTAGCTCTATTACAACCAACTCTTTGTTTGAATTAATTCATGTGGATACCTGGGGACCTTATGAACATTCAACTTTTGATGGTTTCAAGTTTTTTTATTACAATAGTTGATAATTTTAGTAGAGGTACATGGACCTATTTGCTGAATGTCAAATCCAATGCTTTCACCATTCTAAAGTCCTTTCTAGCCATGGTAGAAAGAAAATTTCATACCAAAGTAAAAGTCATAAGGTCAGACAATGCTTTTGAACTAGGAAGTGGAAATGTTCAATCAAAGTTCTTTCTTTCTCAGGGAATCATACATCAGACTACTTGTGTAGCCACTCCACAACAAAATGGAGTTGTGATAAGAAAGCATAAACACCTACTAGAGACCTCTAGAGCTTTGTTATTTCAATCTCATTTACTTATATCATACTAGGGAGATTGTCTTTTGACAGCAACTTACTTAATCACTAGGTTCCCTTCCAAGGTTTTGCACTTAAAGACCCCCTATGAGATTCTTTTTAATGTCAAACCAAATTATTCTAATCTTAGGTGTTTTGGGTGTTTGCGTTTTGCTTCCACACTTTCAAGTCATATAGGGAAGTTTGAAGCAAGGACAATACCTTGTGATTTTATAGGTTATCCACATGGTGAAAAGGGTTACAAGGTCCTTAATCTAAAGACCTTCAAACCTTTTGTTTCAAGAGATGTAGTGTTTCATGAGGAGTTCTTCCCTTTTGCCTCTATTCAAGCCACTAATCCTACTGTGTCTTTTCTGCCTAATGCTAACCAGAACTCAGGTGTTAACCAATCCCCTGATCTGTCAACACCAGATGCTTCATCTCCAGATAATACTCCTCCAGCTGATCATATTTTTTCCAGTCCTAGTTCCCCTATTCCTTCTCACTTTCCACATCTAGTCACTCCTAAATCTCCTGCTAATCTTCATCCTACTTCATCTAGTTATACACCAAAATCCTCTATAGTTTCTAGAAGTTCTCCTATTTTTCCGTCACAAGAATCAGAAGCTGTAGTAGAGACTCTCATAAGAAAATCCACTAGAACACATAAAACTCCATCTTACCTAAAGGACTATATATGCAATGCTCTTCAGCTAACACATGTTAGTTCCTCCTGTTTTCTAGCCCCAGTAACACCCACTTCATTTTCTTTTAGTGGTTTATCTTCTTCAAATCAACATATGCTCAACTCTATATCTAATGTTTATGAACCTATTAGCTATGTTCAGGCTACACATCATCCAGGTTGGCAAGAATCCATGGCTAAAGAAATTGAGGCTCTAGAGTTGAATAACACATGGGAAGTAGTAGAACTACCCCCTGATAAGAAGGCTTTGCCCAGCAAATGGGTGTATAAAGTGAAACAACACTTAGATGGAAGCATAGAGAGATTAAAAATACGGCTAGTGATCAGAGGTGATATACAATGTGAGGTGATTGATTTTAATGAAACATTTTCACCGGTAGTCAAAATGACTACCATACGATGCATTTTGGCTACAACTCTGAAGAAAGGATGGGGTCTCTATGAATTAGATGTAAATAATGCGTTTTTACATGGAGACCTCGATGAAGAGGTCTATATGAAGTTTCTTGCTGGGATCACTCCACCTAGTTCTATGCATGTTTGTCGCCTAAAAAAGTTTCTTTATGGACTTCGTCAAGCATCTCGATAGTGGTATGCAAAGCTCACCTCTGCCCTAAATTTTAAAGGGTTCACTCACTCTCTAAACGATTACTCCTTATTTAAAAAAAGACAAATTCTTCCATTTCTATTTTTGCTGTATATGTAGACGATATCTTGTAAACAGGAAATGACAATGCTGAATTATATGCCTTGAAAGACTTCCTAAATCAGGAATTCAAAATTAAGGACCTTGCTGACTTACATTTCTTTCTGAGAATGGAGGTATTGCGTGAGCCACATGGATTGATCTCGTGTCAGAGGAAATTCACTATGGATTTGTTAGCTGAATTTGATTGCTTTCATTTGACCCCAGTATCTTCACCTCCTGATCCATCAGTCAAGTTACTTGCTAAAACAGGGGATCCTATACAAGATCCAACACTGTATCGTCACCTGTTAGGCAAATTGAACTACCTAACTCACATAAGACCGGATCTTTGCTTCACCGTTCAACATTTAAGCCACTATATGCAAGATCCTCGAGCTCCTCGTCTTGCTGCAGCACTTCGAGTTCTTCGCTATCTCCTCAAAGATCCAAGTCTTGGACTTTTTATGTCACCTTCTTCATCATTTCAACTTCTGGCCTTCTGCAACTTCGATTGGGGAACTTGCCCAGATTCACGAAGGTCTGTAAGTGGTTTCTACATTTCCCTTGTTTCATCTCCAACTCTCTAGGAAATCCAATAAACAATCTGCCATTTCTCTTAGCTCTGCCGAAGCCGAATATCGCTCTATGCGACGGGTTATAGCTTGAATTAACCTGGCTGGTACGTCTCTTTGACGATCTCTCTATTCTGATATCACTCCCAGTCCCTCTCCATTCTGATAGCCAAGATGCGATTCACATCACTAAGAACCCCGTATTTCACGAGAGAACGAAGCACGTGGAGATTGACTGCCATTTTGTTCGCCTAACAGTTCCTAGCCGGCTTGATTTCCTTGTCCTATGTCCGATGTGCTTCTCAGTTGGCAGATCTATTTACTAAATCTCTAACTAGGCCTTTGCATCCTAATCTTCTAGGCAAGTTGGGGTTCTTTTTTCATCCCCATTCAACTTGAGTATGAGTGTTGGAAATGGTGTTGATGAAGCTCTACGCCGACGATCTCCAGAATATTCCAATGGTGATAAGTACGATGAAAGAGGAGAAGGTTAGGTTGAGTTTATGTTCTGTCCAAATGGGTTACTAGACATGTAAATATTGCACAATAAATGGATGACCCGATTTCATATGGGTTTTGATTGCATTGGGACTAAATGAAGACATTAGCTTTGGGCCTTGGGTTATTTCAGCTGTGACTAAGTGTTTGGGCTTACATGTATTACAGACCATGGTCAAATAAGCTAACTATTGTAGTTATCATTTGTAGATAATTTTTCTTTTCTTGTATTTATTTGATAGGAGGTTAGACACTATGGAATAGAATACTGCCACTTGGCAATAGTTAGTTATAGTCCGATTTTTTTATTGTTGTTATATTAATGTGTACTGTACAGTATGTTATTCGTTCTCAATATACAAAGAAGAGAAAATTCTCAAAGTGTTTTCTTCTTTATCATTTTGACATATTTTAGAAAATAGGATGAAAGGCTTAAATAATAGTAGAGTGAAATGACTATACATTATTCATATAGGTAGGGGTGTTCATAAAAACCTGAAAAATCGAACCAAATTGAAAATTGAACCAAACCGACCAAAAAACCCGTTACATTTTAGGTTTGGTTTGGTTTTGGTTTTGAATTTTAAAAACTGATCAAATTTGGTTTGGTTTTGGTTTCAATAAAAAAAAAACCGAAAAAAACTGAACCAAACCGACTATTAAAAGTAGCTATTTAAATTTATTATTACACATATATATATGTATATTTTTTATATAAAGTTTCTAAACTTTTATGGTATACATTAGTATTTCTAGTCTAGTTCTTTGCTATTTTATAATCTAATTCTTTGTCTTTACATTCTAGTTTGATTGGCAATTTTCTTTCGCTAAGTATAATTTTTTTTATTTCATGCTAAAAATAAATCGATTTTAATTGAGTACTTACATTATTCATCACTATTTTATTCAATTATCATCAATATATATTGGTGAATGATAAATTTCTCAAATAGCAATTGATTAGATAGTGTCATGTTGAAAATGTAGTCGTCGAAATATGCGTTTGGTAGTGTATGTCCCATATTTAAGAAAAACCCCGATAAATAACTAAAAAAACTTACAAAAACCGAATCGATAAAACCGACTTAATTGATTTGGATTGGTTCAAATATTTGAAAAATAGACTTACTTGGTTTGGTTTTTTTTTTCCTGGTAAAAACCGACCAAACTGAATCATGAACACCCTTACCCTTGGAGATCATAACTAGTTAGGATTTAGCCATCCTTGACTGATTGTTGTAGAACTTCAGAATTATCTCCATGAAATACGCTTTAAAGTAGTTCAATACATTTTGACGAGATGATAAGATTCTTGCACAAGGTGGCCAAACATTTTACAAGCGCTAAGCAAACCCAAATCTATTTCCATAAACATCTTAAACCAGCAAGATTTAACCTGACTCTCAAAAGCTACCTCAAGTCTAATCCTATCAAGACTATTTTGCTGTTCTCTGACTTGCTGAGAAAAAAGATTTCTGCAGTAGATAGCTACTCTCTCTTGTATGTCATCAAAGCTTGCACAAAAAATTCCCTGGCCACTGAAGGCAAACAAGCCCATGTACTTGTCATCAAACTTGGCTACGAACCCAACATTTTTCTTCAAACATCGCTTATGGATATGTACGCTGCAACTGCAAATGTCGCTGATGTTCATCAGGTGTTTGATGAAATACCCAATAAGAATGCTGTGTGCTGGACTTCGCTGATTTCCTCGTATGTGCAGAATCAGAAACCAAACAGAGCCATAGAGATATTCAGGCAAATGCAAATGGCGGATGTAGAGCCTGATCAGATAACACTCACTGTTGCACTATCGGCTTGTTCTGATCTGGGGGCATTGGATAAAGGGGAGTGGATTCATGATCTGATAAGTCAAAAGCCGGATTTTAGTGAGGATTTATGTTTAATGAATGCTCTGCTGAACATGTATGTGAAGTGTGGGGATATAAGAAGAGCTAAGTTACTGTTTGATAATGTCAAAATAAAGGATGTTAGGACTTGGACTTGCATAATTGTTGGGCATGCATTACACGGCCAAGCAGAGGAAGCGCTAAGGCTGTTTTCAGCATTGGAAGCAGAAAACAAGTCAAGATCAAGTAAAAGCCGAGGGACTAAGGACCAATTACTTGTTCCCAATGATGTCATGTTTATAGGGGTTTTAATGGCTTGTAGCCATGCGGGAATGGTGGACGAGGGGAAAAGGTATTTTAGAAGTATGATTGAGGAGTATGGCTTAAAGCCTAGGCTTTCTCACTTTGGCTGCTTGGTGGATATGTTATGCCGTTGTGGGCTGCTAAACGAGGCGTATAGTTTTATTTTGGCAATGCCAATTCAGCCAAATGCAGTTATATGGAGGACATTACTGGGTGCCTCTGGCGTTCATGGCAATGTAGAACTTGCTGCAGTGGCTCGGTCTAAATTAGGCCAGTTAGGGGTTAGTGTCGTTGGTGATGATGTTGCATTGTCTAATATTTATGCTGCCAAAGGCATGTGGGAGGAGAAAGTGATGCTTAGACATGAGATGAGACAAAGGAGAACTCCTGGCTGCAGTTCAGTTGAGGTGGGGAAGTTGCATTCTTGAATGTTAATGAAGAGAAGTGCTCGTCCCTTGCACTATGGTCTTGCTCTCATCGTCGGGACATAAGAACATTTGTGAATTTGTCAGCTTTTTATCAATGGCATTAGTTGAAAGTTTCAAACATTAGAGTGTTCGTGATATTGTTAATTCAAAAAGCAATTTCTGGTATATAAAAAGGACGCCGATAAGTTGATGGCATTTGACAAAGTAAAGGAAATAGAACACTGCCCGGACATGACAAAGACATGATAAAAATCCATAAATTATAAGGACTTGATACTCTATTTGTCATCTCCTTGTTGTATTTTGTAGATACTATAAAAAAATTCAGAACGTACGAAAAATCTACATGCTCTCTTCTCTTCTTTCTTTTTTTCTCTTCCATTTTGCTTCTTAAATGAACAAAGGAATGATTCTTACACCATCTCTCGTGCTTCTCCTCATATCCTTTATAGTTTATACAAATTAAAGCCTGATCCAATGTTTGACAAGGTGGGTTGCTATGATGGTAAACACCCTCCACTTCCAACCAAGAGGTTGTGAGTTCGAGTCACCCCAAGAGCAAGGTGGGGAGTTCTTGGAGTTGTTGTACATCCAATGCTAGATTACCCTCCCCAGACCCCACTAGTGAGATTATACTGGGTTGTTGTACATCCAATGCTAGTTATGAAATCTTAACTTTCTTCGCAAAAATGCAGCTGTTGCTTCTTTTTTTCGTCTATTTCACACAGATAAGTTAGCTTTCTTCTACGAACAATTAATAAATTCGTTTTGTGGTAGTTCATTACTCAACTAAATGATCTGATACAGCTTTTTCCATGATCGCTTTCTATAAGCTGCTCATCTAGTTAAGGCAACAGCAAAAGAAGGATCGTTTCACTGACGAGTGAACAGAAGAATGCCTTGTGGCTGCAAAGTGAGTAAGGTATGCATCAGCAAACATTTGACCTAGTTTGACCTGAGCCTCACTCGTTAAATGGAGTTTATCTTCCTTGAGTTGCAATCCCATGGCGTCGATACAAACAACATTTGGGAGGTCAATCCTCTTTTGTGCTTGTCTTATCTCTTCAATATACTTTCCCTCTCCTGATGCAATTGCTACCTGCGTATAGTACAATGTATAATGCATGCAGTTAGAGTACCTGAAAATGATCAAGAACTTTTCCATAGATCTTCACATCAGTTCATCATTCAAAACAATGCTTGGATAAAGGTATCTCATGAAATTTCAATTAGCCATCATTAGTTTTGAAACAAACTATGATAGAGTACCTGAATAATTGGCAGAAAAGGCATATATAAATCTGCACGCACATTATGTATTAGCTTCTCCATATTAGCTTTATAGGTCTCGACACGATGCTTGTATAATGTATCACTCTCACCTTGATACCAAAGCAATGCCTTAATTTTTCCACCTTGGTGCATGGCAGCTCTGGCTCTATTTATCATGTTCTCATACAAGTGTGTCCCTTTTCCCCACTCCTTTAACGCAGTTCCACCAACGGCACATGGCACCAGGCCAATGGCTCCCATTTTGTCCTTAATTGCATTTGCAAATGACATTCCAGGTCCTATACCACAGGTCTTCTTTGTATCAATATCATGGTGAAGTGGTTCACATGCCATCTCCCAGTTGAGATGTGCACTAAGACGGAAAATTTTGGCAGGATCAGAACAGCACTCAGGTGGAACAATTCCATCCCAATGATTATGCTTATCTACTCCACCACGACCAGACATGTTACTTTGGCCAGAGAGGATGAATATGTCTTCAGGGGTAAAAGCTTCATTTTCTGGAGCGGAGGCCATAGTACACACAGCTGAGGATGCCCTTACAGTACTATGTTTAAATGTCCCTCTCAGCCAAAGACAAAGATGGTGAAATTGCTGGGAAAGCCATCAAATTTGGACTTATCTGTCAGTGATTCTTCTGATGTTATCAACTTTGATGCTGACTATGGTACAAAAAGAAACATTCCTTAAGAAGTTGGCCACCAACAAAGGCAAAAAAAAAACTTCTATAATTAACAAAGTTCTACTTATCAGGAGAACCATTATTAAAATAAAACATAAGAATAAGAAAAGTTATCAAGGATAATCCAAATGAGAACGACACAGAAGAAATATAATACTGCATTAGCAGCAGAAACAACATGTTAACCATAAAAGAGCAGATTAATTCTACTATAGACGTGTAATCGCAGTTGCATTAATTGCAGATATAACGTGTGTGATAACATAGAATAGATAAATTTCGTCCCAATTTGCTTATAAGTTTCAGATATATGATACTCTTTAGTTGTTTATTACTACTATAATCACTTCTATAATTATTATCATTACCTGTCTGTTCGAAACCTCTTGTTTCATAGAGATTACACCTTCAAAGATAAAACATGTCGAGTTAAAACTACAACAAAAACAATATAACTAGCAGGCTTCTCAGTTCAATAAATTTCGAACAAACCGAAGAATCTTTATCAAAGTTCAATTAGGAAGACCAAGATCACACATTCTTTTGCTACTAAATGCTTCGTATATTTCATCAAATCGGCATGAAAAAGATGATTTTGTACTTCCACAGCATCTAACAACAACAATCATGTCCCAATCCAAAGTAGGGATTGGTACAATGAACCCCCAATGTAAGTGTAGCTCCATATAAGCTCATCTCAGTCTATTATTAGTAAAGTAAAAATCATCATAACTTGAAGTTGATTCATAAATGCCAATTGATATTAGCTCAAAGAAATGGCATTACTCTTCTTTTGAATCAACTGATAAAATGCATCTAGCATATGGTACACATTAGCCATTTTGTAATAAAATCAACATCGGCAGCCATACCAGACACAAAACTAAGATCCAAAAAAAAAAGAAGAAAAAACACATGGCAATGAAGCCTTTGTCCTACGCGGCGGAGCTGGCACCAAATTATGATGATCCCGTTCAAGTATGGGTTTATCTCCCTACAGTCTACAGATAGTGTAGCTTCCACCATTAGTGGTTTAATAGCAGTAGTAAATATGCTCGTACCGTTTCACCAATATTTCCAAAGGGGAAGAAAGAGGGGGGGTGGGGTGCAAAGCTACATGTCTTAAAGGGAGGTTAATTGACTATCCTTTGTCAAAAAATTACGCTGTATACAGGTAAAATATTAGATTTTAGACGTATAACATATATTGACCACCGTTTGTCGGGAATTTTTCACTTCTTTCAAGTTTGAACGCCCTTTGGGGAATCCCCGGCTTCACCAGTAGCAGCAAACAAACAAATCGAGTAACAACCGTCCAATTATATAGATATACAAAATATAGTAAACATGAGCCCCTCTTCCCACCGTCTGAATCAGAACCCAAAAAAGCTCACACTAAAAATAAGCTACTAATTCAAGGATCAATACCCACTGATAATACCATATTAAAGATTTAATCAGTCAAAATGTAAAAGAAAAAGTATAACTGACATTCAATATTCCAGTAGTTACAGCCTACAGGCAAGTCAACAAAAGAAAATGGGGAAGGAGATTACTGTAATTCGAGTATAACAGAAGGATCAAAGTGAACTCCAAAGATAGAAATTGGTACCCAAATCCGTGGAATCTGTCATCCCCGAGACGAAGGATTGCAAAGATCAACGCCTAATTATTGAGCATTTGCATTTTTAGGCAGTCCAGTTCGTAGAGATAGCGACGGTTTGGTAATAACTACATTCGATATTCTAACATACTGGCCAACTAATTCGTAGGACCTATTAAAGAGTGAAGGCTACCTATGAAGATACTGAGATCTTTGCATTTTACATTCCTAATATATTTATTTCTTTGTAAAATTACAAAATAACTCATTGCTAAAGGGGTAAAAAGAAATAATATAATTTCGCTTGCATCAATTTATAGAGCGCAAATTAATGAAACACTCCACTTATACGATTACACTGGATATGTTGTTGTATTGTTGTAGTAAAATTTCAATAACATTACAAATGTCAATTTCTATATCTGAGAAATAAAATTTTTACCGCAACACCTACAAAATCAAAGGAGAGGAAAAATAATAAGCATGCAATTGACACGCACAATTTGATAGCTTGTTTGGCCAAATTTTTTTTGGGCCAAAAGTGCATTTTGCAAAAAATTGAGGTATTTGACCAAGCTTTTAGAAGAAGCAGAAACAATTTTTGAGAAGCAGAAAAAAGTAGTTGGAGAAAAATACACTTAGAAGCAATTTTTCAAAGCTTGACCAAACACTAATTATTGCTCAAAAGTACTTTTTAAATTAATTAACCAAAAAAATTGCTTATCACCAGAAGTACTTTTTACTTTTAAAAAAATTACTTCTTAAAATAAGCTGATTTTAGAAGTTTGACCAAACGGGCTATGAAACTGAAAAAGGATAACAATTCAAGAAATAGCTGGCTATATTTGCAATAAGTTTTATATCGTGGCTATGTTTTAAAGAACGGTATCACCCCTCATGATAGGCCCACCATTCAGTCTAAGCAATCAGCTTTACACCCGAAGCCCAAAGTTGCTTAGATACGGAGCCGATCCAACCGTTGCAAGCGCTCCACCTCCACGCGTACGAAGCGAAGAAGTCACCTACCGGTCAGAGAAGTGACTCGCTCTGTGCGTGTGGAGCGAAGAATTGCAGACAAACAGCTGAAATTGTATGAGGAAACGGATACTGATTTCCACTACTCCCCGGCAGCTGCTTCATCATCACCTATATTAGGTTAATTTAATTTTCTTACCTTTTCCGCCCTATCCTACTGAATCTTCTGTTACTGTTTTCTGTCCCGGCCGTTGACAGTCTTCACCTATGCCTTCCGACGCTGACTTATCGGACGATGATAGGAAACCTAAGATTGGCCCTAGCTCCAACTCTATTGATCAGTCCTTGGATGCCATCGAGAATCAATTATCCTCAATTTCAGTCAGTCAACCCGAATCTGAACCCGAATTCGACGATGCCATTGATATCTCGCCATCCAATCAGGATAAGCTCGCGAATGGATCGTTGAACGAGAATCCCCGAACTGAAGAGCTGCCCCGTAGGAATGTGTTGGAAGACTTTAGCTCTTCGAGTGTCATGTGGAGGAACAATTCGGAAGAAATGGAGGCGCCGTCAAGTCCTAGTAGTAGTGGCTATGCGGGTGAAAGAGGGAGTAGTAACGCCAGTAGTAGGGCCTCTGGCATTGAGGAGGAGGTCGATGGCGAGATTCTCGAAATTGGGAATAGTGATTCTTTTGACGGAGTTTCCGACTCTCAAGTGCAATGGCTTCCTGGGAAACGCCACGGCAGTGAGGTCAGTCCAACAGAAGCTACCGAGAATGTTTAGGTCTAAATAGTAGTTGTGGCTAGTTTAGCAAATCCTACAGTGTTATAACTTGAGAAGAATTTTGTTAAATGTTAGCTTGTGCAATCAGGGAAGTTTTGATTCTTGATAGTAAGGTCAAACTGAGGACAGCTTGTAGGCTGCAATAAGGCAAATTGAGGACCACTTGTAGGCTGAAATCTCACTTTTGGGTTTTAGATGGCATGAACTGAGATTAAGTAGTGGATGTGGTAGCAATTATGGTTTACTCCTTCCGTCCCAATTTATGTGAGGGTGTTTGAATAGGCACTAACTATAGCCATAGAAATATTTGTGGCTATAGATCGCCTCGTTAAGAGTAAAATGAGAAGTTTAAAGTTAAATTGTTTATGAGTGTATAAAAGTTTCATTCGTATCTGGACAGACTAAAAAAGAAAGAGTGTTACATACATTGGGACAGAGGAAGTATAAGTTTACAAATTTTTATATTTTCTCCTAGTGTATCCAGTCTAGTAATCAAGACTTCCGGCTGCATTTTCATCAGTTTGAACTCTTGCTTAGCAATGAAATTTATGATCCTTTGTTTAGAATTGTTAAAAGACTAGTCCAGGTATGTTTAAGAGCTTGTCTCTATGGCAAAGACAATAAAAAATATATTTTATACTGTTATATCGCAAAATATATGTTGGTGAAACTAATTTACACGCAGACAACTAAAACTGATTCTTTAGTAACATCACAGTGGAAGTAAAGGAGACTATCCACTGTTGATATGATTCATGTTTATCTTTTGACTTTGATGATTGATGAAGTGCAGGATGATGCTTCTATTTCATGGAGAAAAAGAAAGAAACACTTCTTTGTCTTGAGTAACTCAGGAAAACCGATATACTCAAGGTCAGTGTTGAAGCCCCCCCTCCGGAGTACTGAATGACATTTATTAATTAGAGAACTCTATACTATTGAACTACTTCTTCTTCATCATATATAATTTTCTCTGGGATTTCTTATTTTTCTTTTTTCTTTTACTTGAAGATATGGAGATGAACACAAGCTTGCTGGATTCTCTGCCACTTTGCAGGCCATCATTTCATTTGTGGAGAATGGGTATTTTTCTAATGAATTAAGGAGTTGTTCTTTTTTTCTTATAAGCTTATCTGTTGGCTACCTTGTTACCTGCTACCCCCCTGCCTTTTCAGCGAAGTCATAGCGGGATATTGAAGTTTGCCTGATTGGTGTCTTTTTCAGGGGTGATCGAGTCAACTTGGTCAGAGCCGGGAAACACCAGGTCAGTCTCCTTGTCTCAAAATTCTCCATAATGCAATGATGATGGAACTTGTGCTTTCTTGCATTGTCGACACCTCACCTTCATCTATGACATTTCATGCTCAGAAATTTCGAAGTTGCATGGGTTATTGCCTAGTGGTTGTGGATATATATATTAATTATTATATATATACATATGTATATAATCAGTTTCAGTTTCGAGCTAATTTTTTTTTAAATGCTTGAATGTTATTGTTTCGAAAGTTGGCATCAAAAGAAAGAAGGAAGGAAAGAAAAGATATTCAACATTGTTTGGCATTGCAAGTGAGTGGTCACCTAGGAAGAGTTTGTAATATTAGCAATTGAGTTGCGACATTAGGCAACTTAACAGAAAACTTTTCTGCTTTAGCATTTTGTTGAAAGGGTGCTGCCTGATTTGTGTTTTTTTTTGTTTAACAAACATTTAAGGCTTGTGTTTCAGGTTGTATTTCTTGTGAAAGGACCTATTTACTTGGTTTGCATAAGCTGTACAGAAGAGTCATATCAGTCATTGAGGGTACAACTAGAGCTCCTCTATGATCAGGTAAGTCACTCTTTTTTTTCTCTTTTTTCCTATTGTTGCTTTATTGTCACAGTTTGCCTTGGCATGTTAATTGACTGCCAATTGTTCTGACAGATGTATGCAATTCCTCATATATCAACTGTTATATGAATGCAGATGATACTTATTCTTACGAAGTCTGTGAATAGATGTTTCGAGAAGAACTCTAAATTTGATATGACTCCTTTGCTTGGAGGAACGGACGTTGTCTTCTCTTCTCTACTCCATTCGTTCAGTTGGTTTGTGCTATGCTCTCACTCCCTCCTCCCTCTCTCTCTCTCTCAGCCTGTATACTAATCTTCATCATGATACCTTTTATTTTCTTTTTGATGAAGTAAATTGTTCATTATTGGCATCAAGAAGATGCAATAAGTACAAAATAAGATGCAAAATTCATGCTTATATGTTATGGAAAAGATGGTCACAAGAATATATGTAACATATTTGTCGTAAAGGAAAAGAATAGGAATGCTATATATTGCAGAAGTCCTGTTCCATCTCTACTGAGTTCCTGTATTATCAATTCTAGCTTTCGAGCACAACTAGGACCGATGTTTCTTAAGCTATTGGAAAGAATATTGTACTCTCCTTTCTAGCTACTACTTGTTGAATATAGTAGATGTTAATGTGCTTCCCGATAAAACTGACCTTATCGGGGGGGGGGGGGGGGGGG
>ML249564.1:62202-75072 GCA_005239495.1 Nicotiana undulata | reverse complement strand
GTGATACTTGTGTCTCGCTATGCTCGACTCCGTGGGGGGGGGGGGGGGGGGGGGGAGTGTTTTCTGATAAAATTGTTTTCTTTCTCTGAATATGCTGCATATTAGACTTGGTCTTTACCTTACAGTTGATTAATCTTTTATCTTCCTCCTCTTTATTGTCTTTTTTTTCCTTTTTTTTCAACTTATCCCAACAATAACTATAAAAGGATGCTTCTTTACCATATTTTGGTGATGTAGGCATTTTTACTATTTGCAACTCCTTTCAAAAGGTTCTGCTCAAGTTTAAGATGCAGTCTGGACATTCTTTCAAGCGGAAAAAAATTCTTGGGAAGCTTGTTGGTTGAATTTTCAGAATATGTTGTTCAGAAACCCCTTGCTGATGATTTGATTGCAAACTATTTTACTTGGTTCTTAATATAAACTGTTCCTACCTATGCTAATGATATCATTACCTATACTAATATATTAAGTGTGCTTATTTGAATTCCAGGAACCCAGCTAGTTTTCTCCATGCTTACACATGTCTTCCACTTGCTTATGCGACAAGGCAAGCTGCTGGTGCCATCTTGCAAGATGTAGCTGACTCAGGGGTCTTGTTTGCCATATTAATGTGTAAACACAAGGTCTTGTTTCTACTTCTTATTCTTCTTTCAAATTGCACATTTCGGAGGCACATAGGTCTCAGTTTACTGTATTGTTTAAAACATCCTGTTTAAAGTTGATTTGCAGGTTATCAGTCTTGTTAGTGCACAGAAAGCATCTCTTCACCCTGATGATATGCTATTGCTCTCCAACTTTGTTATGTCTTCTGAATCATTTAGGCAAGTTCTACTAACTTTTGATTCTTGCTTGGGCCATTTACTTGTGTATCTGGTGGAAATGTTTGGAGATGATTGATAAATTCATGTTACACGCGCATATGCAAGTTCTACTGAATTTGCTTACCTTTTTGAATGAATGATTGGGCAAGGTTGCTAAATGCGGTCAGTTATCGAGGCAGGTTTGGCTTTTGGGGATACAGATGTTACTGTAAATGGCCATGCTAATTTTAGTATTTGTCCTGGCATTCTTGGGAGGATCCTGTCGTAGCGTTTTACCATTATGAAATTTACCATTATAAATATGATTCTGTTTTTTTCGTGTTATTAGGTCACTTATGCTAATTGCGACATATCATATTTTACTAGATCTCATTCACTTAGGTTTCCACGTGCTTTAATCAAGTTGTTTCCGCAACAAAGGATCACCTTACTTTTTCTTGAGGCTCCAAAACAATTTATCTGGCAGTCGAATGATCTGGGGTTGGTGTGGGAATTTTCACTTTTTATTTTTGGCTTGAGAAGAATTTAAATGGGAATCATGGTCAGTGAGGGTTCATATAGCCGACCCAACTTGTTTGAGATTGAGGCGCAATAGTAGTTGTTATGTGTACGAGTCCCCATTAATTTGGTGTAATGACTCTGTACCTATAGATTCTCTCTTGGACATTTGTCTCGTGTCCAGAGGCAGCTTGTAGCTTTGGCTTAGCTAGGATTTGTTTATCATCATGACAGTGCATTCAAATTCGTTTCTTCTATTCTGTGTAGTTGATGTTCCTACTTCCTAATGCCCTTATTGACTGTGGACGGTTGGTCACATATTACGTAACAATATAATGTATGTTGATGACTGAGTGATTATATCTTTTAACTGAGCGATAGCCTAGTGCAAAGGACCCTCTACCTCCAATCGTGATTGGGGTTCCGATCACCAAGAAAGAAAACTGGGAAAGGACCATTGACGACTTTTGGGCAGAGAGAATGTGGGGATGAGGTTTCTTCCATAGAAAAAATAAAAATTAAAAAATTAAAAAATTAAAGAGCATATGTTACAGCCCACTTAAGGTCTGTATTCCATTTATACTATCTAATTTCCTGGAGGCTATATGATAACATGCTCATTGGTGTCATGCAGGACATCAGAATCCTTCTCACCGATTTGCTTACCAAGATACAACCCCATGGCATTTCTACATGCTTATGTGCAGTACCTCGATGTAAGTTGGGAAGGTGTATAATTATTCTTTAATAGTTCCCTTCTCCCAAAAGGTTGTTAACTTTCGCTCAAAGGGTAATATTTATTACTTCTTGAATATGTACTATGTAGACATCAGATACATATTTAGAAAATTCAAATTTGTCAAAAGATATTATTTACTTTAATATTTGGCTGCTTTTATTAAACAACTGTAAGTCTCAACTCTCTTATTCTGTGCAATGCAAAGTAAGACTGCCAGCTTAATATAGAGGAAGTATCTATTGATGAAAGATTTTAAGTTGAATCTCTTTTTGAATGGTAGTAGTAGGCTGCCTCAGTGTTGTCAAAGGCACGCTTAAGCCCTAAAGTGAGGCTCAAAACACGTTGAGCGCTTTGCCTCGCTTTGTGGGCGCTTTAGTGTTGCATCAGAGCTCCAAGGCATACTTTTCCTTGCCAGTGAGTGTAATCCTAAAAAGGCGACCCTAAACAATTGATATGTCACTTTATCGTGAATCTTTTTTCAATTTCTTTGTCTATATATTTTGTTACTCATGCTTATAATGATTAGTCTTGGACTACATGCATATTTTTACTTTTTATCCCGTTGCGCCTTTTTCATTAATGCCCATACTTTATTTGCGCTTTGTGCTTAAAACCCCAACGGACCTTAGAGCTTTTTTGCGCTTTTCGCCTTTGATAACACTGGGCTGCCTTACAAAAATTATAGGATTTTGGTGTTTCCAAAGTTTTCCATTTATGCTATTGCTATTCATAGCAAATTACCCAAATTCGGTGCTGTATATTACAGGTTGACACATATTTAATATTGCTTACTACAAGTTCAGATGCCTTTCATCATCTTAAAGATTGCAGGTAAATAATGCCTTTTCTCTTCTTATTTTTCAAGTAAATTTGTTTCTAGTACTCAAAGCTGAGAATTTTGCTTTTGTTTCCATTAGATCTGAACCATGGGAAATATTAGCCACTGCAATTTCCAGTGTACATCTATTCTTAAATTCTGTCAAGAGGCATTAGCTTGTTATAATCTATCTTGTAGGGTTCGTATTGAAAAGGTACTTCTGGAGTCCAATGTACTTGGTGAAGCTCAAAGATCCATGGTTGATGGGGGCATGCGTGTTGAGGATTTACCTACTGATCATGGTTCTCAGTCCGGAGCAGTCTCCCCTCATCTGGGTCAGCCTGGACATACTAGAGAGTCATCAGACAGATTTTCTGAAGCATTCATAGGTGTTGGTGGTCCTGCTGGACTTTGGCATTTTATGTATCGAAGTATTTATCTTGACCAGTATGTGTCATCCGAGTTTTCCTCACCAGTAAATAATAGACAACAGCAGAAAAGGTACAAAATCTATGCTGTCATAACAAACAATACTTTTGTCTTTTTTTCTTTTCTTTTAACTGTGAGATGAGATCTTCTATTGCAGGTTGTATAGAGCTTACCAGAAGCTTTATGCATCCATGCATGATAAAGAAGTTGGACCTCACAAAACTCAGTTCAGAAGGGATGAAAATTATGGTACGTTCTTGGGTGTTATTTATATGCAAAGCTCTTCAAGTGCTAAAACCTTTCTATTTATAGATTTAGTCGATGGAGGTCCAAGTTGCATGGATAATCCGATCTACATATTGTTAATCTATTTTTCTTTCAAACTTAAAATAAGTCTACAGAACCTATCTATGACTCTTTCTGCTTGCATAGTGCCATAGAGCAGGTTAATTTTTTATCTAAGCTTTGAGGTTGGGATGGAGAAGTTCTCCTTGGATAGACACAGAGAGTTGTTGGGTAACAGATTTAAAAAAAGAAAACGGACGCATTCTCCTATTCATTTTTATTGTTCTTCATGGTTGTCATTATTCCTTGTTATTCATGAGCAAGGAAAAAAAATCTTGTGAGTTGTAATTGCCGGAAATGTGTGATCCCTTGCAAGTTTGCAGGCAATGATTTCAAGTGGATTTTTTAGTTAAGGATATACGTAGTAATGAATTGGTACCAAGCCTCTTTGCTTTCCAGTATTGACCTATAATTCTTTTTTCTTTTTTTAAGTAGTTACTGAATTCTGGTAGGGGAAATTAGAAACGTAGAACAGAACAACTCCCAAAATTTTCTCCCATGATAATAGTTTAGTTCCTCTTGAATTGATTTCCTTACCTTATCTTGCAGTTCTGCTGTGCTGGGTTACTCAGGATTTCGAACTTTATGCAGCATTTGATCCCCTGGCAGACAAGGTTTTATTATTTACCTTTTCTTCTAAACCTGTTGTTTGTCCAAGTGATATCTTGAATGTCACTTTTATTTATAGTCTTTCCACCAATCATTTTAATGGTGTTATATGAGCTAGAGGCGACTCCATTTTATCTTTGGTTGAGGAATTCATGGGCTAGCTTAGGTATTGAAACTGTGCCGATTCAAACATGCAGTTAAACAGACCTTAGTCCACTTTTGTTCTGTACTGTGGTAAGTTGCAGCGCCACATGAGATTTGTGCATGGCCCCCTACTGTTTGTTACCATATACAACAGGAAGATAACAAGTTTAATTCAATATACCACAAGGTTTTTGGCCCTAACGACTGAAATCAAAATGTCACTTTGACATGATTATTTGCTGAATTGAAGAATCTACCCAATGTGTACCTTAACCCCAAGATGATCTTATCCTGCCACCCCTAGATATATGTTGACTTACTTCTTAGGCATCATTGTCAAAGAGCTATTATTCGAGATGTTATTTTAGTAACTGGCATCTGGCTTATCTACAGTTTTTTGTGAACTGAAATGCTGATAAATACGTCAAAGCTGATTTTGTCTTTCCGGATTTCTTGTGTCTTGTTAGTTTAAGCTTCGCCAATGTGCTTGACATCTGGGGTTTCTCAACAATAGTCACCCTATCTATTTTCTTGTGCCAATTCTTTTGGAGTGTAAGAACTGTCCTCTTTACATGTGTCCTTTCTGCTTTTTGACGTTTGGTAAGATTCCACCTTGCAGGCTCTAGCTATAAAAACTTGCAATCGAGTGTGTCAATGGATCAAAAACATAGAAAATGAGATTTTCTTGTTAGGAGCGAGTCCTTTCTCATGGTAATGTTCCCCATGTTTGCTTCTTTACGTGTATTCTAATTTTTTTTAAAACTTTTTTTTTTCAAATTCCTTTAATAAGTTATGGCATCATTTTTTAGGCCTTCCATTTTTTGTGGTTCTATATTTATATCTTACTTGGTAATGAATGCCAATTGTAGTTTAAATTGGCAGTGAAGATATGAGTTGTCTCACTCCAGGCGTCATTTCATTTTAGCTTGTACAATTTATGTAGCACTATCTGTATCATCAATTCGTTGTAATTCTACATAATCATCTGATGGATTGCTAAAGACAATTTCCCTCGCTGCATTTGCAGTGAGATTATCTTGTGTTCTTTATATTTTTTTATTTTTTTTACATATGGAGAAAAGATGTGGAAAATCGAACCTTACCAATAAGATGTAAGTGCGGGAAGCTAGGCTACCATGATTCCTCGGATAATCTTTGTTAATACCCATATAGAAGATTTTGGTGAATTTGGAATGTGATGTTATATTGGGACTAAACCTCAACGGAATATGGTTGCAACCATTTATTCCTTAATCACCATCTCTTTTTTTCCGCGTGAGGGGAAGGGCGTTTAGTTTGGAACATGACACCAGCTCATAAACATCAATAAAATATCCCATTAGTTTGAAATAATTGGAAATTGGATATTCAGTGTGGAATTATCTTGTTCCCCATGCAAGATAAGTTTCACAATATATATTGTATTACACGAAACCTCTGACAATGGGCTATTTTATTTTTCCTATTGTGTCGGGTATAGAGTGAACCATGCTGCTGCCTCGCGACTATTCTTGCTTTGCTGCTAGGATTCGCGCTGTCATCTGCGTCAATATGCAAATAAAGCTATTGTGAGGGCTCCACAGAAACGTAAGGAACTAAACGATGGAAGTGCAATCCACTTATAAAGACCTGCAACACAGTAAAAGAAAGGTCTATTGATCGAAACGATGAAAAAAAATTGTAAACCATGATATGGATGTGTATCTCTCTCCCACTGTAAATACATATAGCACGAACTTTCGTATGTGCAGTGAGTACATAGATATGAAGGTCAACCTTAAAGATGGCTCCCTCTAATGTTCACAAATGTTAATAAAGATATGATAGTGTAAAGAATAATAATAATATCAATGAAATTTGGCTGAAAAGGATAAAGAAGAAAAATCAGAAATTGACGATGAACATACACAGAACAACTCCGTATTAACAGATATGAGGACATGAACCAAGTGGGCAGAAACTTCATACAGCAACTGCTTCAGGCCTTTTGCTTGTCTTGATTCCTTTAATAGCTGCAGCATGTTTACACAGTATGTAAGTTCTAAGTTTATTAATTAATGAATGTGGGTCTCTCAGTAAGGCAAAATAAAGAGTCTTTAGATACTTGCCTTCAGCATAATCAGGAGCTCCAAAGACGGCAGAGCCAGCTACCAAAGCATTGGCTCCAGCTTCAATGACCTGCAACGAAAAATGATTGTTAAATTATACTCTCATATGTCAGTTGCTGCAGGTTGTTTATGGTCAAGGTATGGATGAATGGTTGGTTGCTTTGATGCACAATGTTCTCTTTGTCATCATTGCATACAATTCTCTATAACTCGAGAAGTAGGTTACTCTTCGTTACAATATAAAACACTTTCGCCAAAATAAATGGCAAGATGTGGAGAAAGATAAGGCTGTGCTCCATGAAACCTGATAGAATATCAGAACAATTAAGAAAAGATACGAATTCACAAGGTACGAATCAAGTAGTAACATCTGCACGCCACTTGAAATGCTGCAGGTAAGATTTATCCTTTCTTCACATCCTATGACTTATTCCAATATATAAGATGCCAAAAAATATTTTCAGATTTAACGAGGGTCAAGAGACAAGCTAGTTGGGAGAGGAGTTATAGTCATGGCAAAGCATCAATCACCTTGTAAGCATTTTTTGGACCAACACCACCGTCAACTTCAATCCAAGGGTTTAGTCCCTGCAGTGTTAACATAGGCATGTCATTGCATTGCATAGTTTGCACTTTGCAGAGACTGAAAAAAGGGTAAAAGAATTACCCTCTCTGCGCAGATTTTTCTCAAGTCTGAGATCTTCTTGACCTGACTTTCAATGAAGCTCTGTCCCCCAAATCCAGGGTTTACAGACATTATCAGCACCAGATCAACAGCTGTAGCACAAATAAAAATAAAGGCATAAGCAATTTATCACTTTGGATCCAATGTTTAATGACTTACCTGACCTAGCCTTCTAGAGGCGGCATACAGGTTATAGACTGGACGATCACTGGTACAACACCCCCACGCCCACCCCACCCCACCCCACCCAAACCCGACATAAAACAGGAGCCGAACATTAGACAAACCAAGAATAAAGATCGGTTCTAGCTCTANAGACTGGCCGATCACTGGTACAACCCCCCCACCCCCACCCCACCCCACCCCACCCAAACCCGACATAAAACAGGAGCCGAACATTAGACAAACCAAGAATAAAGATCGGTTCTAGCTCTAATAGCATATTAAGAATAATATACCTTGAGCGTAACTTAATACCAAAAGCTAGCTCATGCGGGAGGATTTTGAAAGACCAAATAAAGGGCCAGGAGCACATACTCTCAACTAATGTGGGACTCTAACAACTTGCTTTTCGAATCAGCATCTTTAAGCTCAGGTTTCCCTGTTGCACGCAGATTAATATACAAGTAGTTCAAGGGCACAATTTCCAAGCTTTCGCTTCATTCACCAATCTTAAACCGTTACGACCTTGTACAGTATATTCAGCATAGGCAAGCCTAATGATTTAACTAGCAGCATCTAAGGTGCTTCTACATGCTCTTCTACCATACAAAGCCAACTTAAAACATACCCTATCTATATTACCTATTTAGAGGAGTACATTTCCAACAATTCGCAATTTCACTATTGACTCTCACATAACCGGTATTAAAGAAGAAAGTTGAAGCACAAAAATAATAGGAAATACACAAAGAGTAATCATCTCTGAAAAAATGTCTTTAAGAATCAACATCTTACCATCAAGAACATATTCAATTGCTGTTAAAGGGGTTCCAGGATTGAGGACAACCCCAGCTTTAGCTCCCAAACTTTTAATCTGAACCAGAAACAATTACAAAGGTGGTCAAGAAAAACTTAAATAATGGACAAGACAGAGGAAAACCACAAGAAGCTAACCATGAAGTTAGAACTATCTTTGGGTAACAAAATCATAATATTCTGAAATATCACCAGCTGAATTTCTATATCTTATATAAGGCTCCCCCGCCATTACAAATTACAGCACACCATTTTCAATATCATGGAACACCTAACCATAATCCTATACATTTTTTCTAGTAGGAATAGTTCATTTTAAATGGAAAAGTAGACCTAATGTAGAAGGTAATCAGAAAAAGTAAAAAAAGAAACTCTAAATAAATAAGTATTTGATATAAGAAAAATTAGCACTCTACATTTTCTTTTCTAGTCCCTATGATGTGAGTTAGGGATGTGTTGCATCATGAAAAAAGTTTTCAAGAGAGACATTATCTACAAGAAAAGTAATAAATTTTTATCACGAATAATTAGTCAATTAAACCAGCAAGTTATTTTTAACTTATATCCAAAAAGAAAAGCATGCAATAAAGGTAAATGAAAAACACCAGTATTTAGACTTCTGATAAAGGACACCGAGAAGCATGGATCGATCTCACAATCGAAAAACTTTAGACTGGTGGTCATTCTGTTACATCTGCGCTTATGTATCACATTCCTAACAAGCATGCCTTTGAGCACTCAAAGTTCTGAAGGATAACAGAACCAAGAGTAAATCTTTTTAGATAAGTGATGCCAAATTTCAGAAGATCGATAACGACACTGAACAAGTCCCACGTATAAAAATTTTACCAAGGGTAAGGCAGTTGGTAGGCCTTATCCACCAAAGGAAATCTTTTAGCAAATTTGTAGGTTGCTCCTAGAGAAAAATGCAGAAAATTTCACAGAAACAAACACAATTCTTTGTTTGAGAGATCACTTTTAGCAGTTATCTTGAGGCTCACACAAATAGCTGCAGCAGCCAAAGAAAAGCCATGCACCAATACCACTAAGATAGCTTAATCTGAATGTCATACTGTGCACTTACTACCTTCATAACATTTGTATATGAGAACATCTAAAAGCCCTATACTGTTTGTATTTGATCCTAAAATATATTTTTCATGGGCTAACCTATTATGTAATCCAAAAAAGTCGGAATTCCTCAGGTTGCAGAACACCAACACATTTGAAAACATTGTTGACAAGATTTTTTCAAGACTCCTATATTGTAAGTACAGGAACAAAAGAAAGAAAGCAAGAAAGAGAAATTCTTACCTGATTTATTGTACGATGCAAGTGGATTGTTGAAGATTGCTCACAGTGAACACTGACAATATCAGCACCTGCTTTTATGAAATCAGGTACTCTCTGGTCAGGTTCGACAATCATCTGCAATGGTCCGTTGAAATGGAACATTAGCAAAAGCATTCTCATGCCTATAGACCTGAAATTAATTTTACCACATGAAAAATGGAAAATACCAGATGCACATCCAATGGAAGATCAGTGATAGGGCGCAACGAATCAACTACAAGGGGTCCAATAGTTATATTTGGAACAAATCGACCATCCATCACATCTACATGAATCCAGTCACAGCCTGCCTGCTCAACTGCTTTTACCTAAATGCACGAAAGACACATTAACCAACTTACGAGCCATTTCTACGAGAAATCACAAACAAAAAAGAAGAAATTCATAAAAGAACTTGACCTAAAAGCAGGAAGGCAAAATGTGTTTACTCAATATATCAAACTTGTAATGTAATAGCAAATTTCCTCATATCTTGTTTCCAAACAAAACTACACCTTTATAAGATCGATATAAAAATGATAGAGCAAGGGATTCATAGGACAACAAACCTGCTCTCCTAATTTTGAAAAGTTAGCAGAAAGGATGGATGGAGAAACAATAATATCACTTTTCGAAAACTTATCCACCCGAGAAGAAGCCTTCACCACTGTTTGAACTCTCCTCCTGCATTTATAAACAAATATTAAGAGCAATAATATTTGGACGGATTGTGACGCTATTGTAAGGGGCATAGTTGCAGAAAGAGAAGGAACAACCAGATGACTTCCTATAAAGTAAGAAAGAAACATCCAGTTGTTAGCAGGAAAAGAAAATAAATGGCTCGTCTCCAAAAAGAAAAAAAGATGCATAAAGGCAGCTGGTATTGCAAGAAATTGGCTCATTTTTACCAATGTTTTGAAAGGCGTGGGCGACAGACGAGGTGAAAGCCTTGAGGTGCAGGGCGTAAGCCCCATGAGTATTTAATTTTTAAAATTTTATAAATAAATAGAATAAATATATAAAAAATACATTAAAACTGTAAAAAAATTCAACAAAATTATAAAATTAGTAGAAAAATATATATTTACTATAAAAACGCTAACATGTGCATGAGCCACAAAAAAGAACTTTTTTTTGCCCGAAAAAGAAAGACGCAAGATGCATTACACCTATAATTAACATGACTATGATCGAACATACTTAGATTTATAAAAATAATATTCTAGTTCCTAATAATTCAATTAATAAAAATGATGCTTAATAAAATATAGATATTGTTTAAAACCCGAAAACTAGATAACAAATTACAAATATTATTGTAAAATACAAATAGTCATAATAGAGTCATCAAAATAATATCTAAACTAGAGCGATACCAAAAAAAATTCTAAATCCAAAAACTAACTTGAAAAGAAGAAATTAAAGAATAAAAAAATGAAGAAAATGAAGTATAAACAAGGAAAATGCAAGCGTGTAAGTAGAGTAATAATTTGAGATTTTTAGTTTGAAAATTTACTATGAGTTAATTTTCGGATGTTTAAGTTTTTTAAAAAGAAGATTTATTGAGCAATTTTGGCGCAAATTTAAAAAAGTTCCCGGGACGTAAGCCCCAAATGACGCCCAGAACGATGAGACTTAAGCCTAAGCGAACGCTCGGAATGTCACGGCTTCAGCCCCATGATACTTACACCCCATCAGTAAGCCTCTATGCGTTTTTGGTACACCGAGCCCCAAGGCTCAGCACGGGGCTCGCCCACAAAACACCTTTTAGAATACTGCTTTTTACAACTACATAAGTAAATTTGCATCACCAACTGAGCATAATCACAGAGATAAAGACCTAATGGCAAGTTAATTGGCGCTTGTTGAAAAACATACAAGTCACAGTGACTTGAGCAAAAATATTAGAATGTCAAAAGAACTTGACAATACCAAGAAGCATTTGCAAATGACTTTACATTATCAGTCAATAGCCAATTGAAGAGGGTGGTTTGTTGATGCTGTTAGATTCTAAATTGCCACCACAGGCAACGCTAAAGAGAACAAGAATTGCATATTATCCAGCTTATAATGTTGACTCTTCAAGACCATTTGCTTACCATGCACAGAGGAAACAAATTTCAAATAGGTATGACATTGAAACACTCCCATCAGGCTTTAATAGAACCTTACTGGTTTAAGCTCAGCAAGGCATATTCACAAACATAAGAGAGACCTGTAATATCTTTATCGTCCTCTACATTACATATCTAAAACCTCAGTGCAAGAAAGCCTTCTTCTTCATCCTTGAACGAAACTCAGGGCTTTACCAACTTTCATCAATCATTTCCTTTACTTTCAGACCAATAAAATTCCAAGGGCCCTATATCTCTGATAAACACATTTAATTCCTTCTACGCCAATAAACTTGACCTTCTTTCCCTTTTCAGACCGTCAGAAAATATTAACCACTTCCCTCTAACAATTCAAATAATCATAAGTTAGTATGCCTAATACTATCTCAAACTTAACTGGATATTGTACCAACTTATTATTTCTTTCATACACGGTCTTAAACAGTTTTTTTTTCTTTAAAAGAAAATCAATTTGATAATCTCCTCAAACATTTTAATTTAATAATTGCCAAGTCAAACTAGGTCTACTTTACTAGTAAGGATGAGGATATCACAACAGAACCAAAAGGAACACCCAAAATATCAAGGTGAATTTTTTATGCGGAATTGACTGATTCAAAACTTTCCGCAGCAGACTAGTAATCAAGTTTTCTTTCCAACATTAACTTCAAGGATAAAGATTACAAGCAAACGAATTGGGGCAATAAAGAATATAAATACTTAAATTTTTTGATAAAGAAGAAAAAACCTGGTGAAAGTAAGTGAATTGGGCTTTTGAAGGTTAAGATTCCCGCCAAATCCATTAATTTGGGATTGTAACAGAGTTGATGAACCCACACAAGAAGCTGTTGTTGCCATTGAAATTTCCTTCGTTTTTTTCTCTCGCAGCAAACTGAAATTTTGGGAATTGAGGAGGAGAAAAGGTTTGGTGCTTTGTCAATTTGAAAGCACAGGAGCTTAAAATTGTTGCAACTACCCTCTTTTAACTTTTGAGACTTCCAAGACAAGAAGAACCAAAAGACTTGTTAATTTTGGAGGAAAATCAAGAATGAAATATCAGGTTGACACGTGTCCGATTTGGTTTTCGCATAGCGGCTTTGCTTATCTTCAATGGTTGGCTCTTCTCTGTTGCTGACTCAATTTGTAGGGACTATGGGGACTGCCCCTCCTTCATTTATCGCATGATGGGCACAAGCGCAGAAAGAGAACTAGAGAAGATAACCCCCCACCCCCACCCCCCCCCACCAATCC
>ML249564.1:358-62083 GCA_005239495.1 Nicotiana undulata | reverse complement strand
ATAACCCCCCCCCCCCCCCCCCCCCCCCCAAGCCCCCAACCCAACCTAAAGGCTAAATGCCAAAGCCAAAAGCCACTTTTTCGTTGCCTTGTTTAATAATTTTTGCATAGGGAATTAATTACTGTGATCTATCCTAATAAGAGTGATATATTTAAAATAATTTATAGTTTATAATTATTTGTACTTACTAATGAGATTAATTTACAGCTATACAAATTTTAAAAGTTCCTTTTTCTTAAATTGTGTGCTTATAAATTTGTCATATTTTTTGGTAACTAATTTTACTTATTATATATAGTTATATTTATTTTTATTTAAATGATTTGATAGTACAATCTTTTTTACGTTATCATCGTACATAAGTTAAACTCAAACCTTTATAATACTACTCTGTATACTGTATATAATATGCTGAAGGAAAACGAAAATTACTCCAAGATTTAACATTACAGAATGGTTTTTAGATTTTATTATTTTGGACCCTTACCAAGTTGAGCAGAATCAAGACAGAATACCTGAAGTATAACTTCAGTGCAAGACTCAAGGGGGAAGGGGAGTTGAGGCTGGACTCGCAAGTCATCCTTAGGAGAGGGAGTTTTAAGTACCTTGTGTCACGTCCTTAGTCTTGAACTAAGCGCATGTGCGACACTTGACAATTCGCTCACGTTCTTGTTATGCCAAGTCAGCCTTACGTCACTCAAGATCGCTAAGGGGATGTTAGAACACAAGAGAATTGTTAAAGGAAGTTTTGTATTAGAGAGAACTTTAATTGCTTGCTTGGTGAATTTCAAATGCATGCCCTCTATTTATACTATTCACCTAGGGGCTAGCGTGTAAATAATAACTGTTCCACAAGTCCTTCTATATTTACAAATAAGTACATTCTCTAGAATCTTCTATATAGCTAGAATCTTCCAAGGGTTTTCCTAGTAATTCCATAGGTTTCTAGGGTCTTCCTAATGAAACATCTATCTAGAGTTTTCTAGAACCTTCCTACAAGTGCATAAATATCTAGAGTTTTCCCAAGAAAATTCTCTATAGTTCTAGAATATTCCACCAAGATCTAGTCCCTTACTTATGTGACCCTTCCATATGGCAAAAATATATGCCGAGTGGAACCTACGTGGAATGATGATGTGGCCGACCATGACGCTCTCCCCCACCCAATTTTGTGCCGCACTCGGCACAAAGCATCGATGCGTACGCGCGCACCTCGCCTTGGCGTCGCCGGAGATCTTTGTCCATTAGCCATGATGCTCTATGGAGCGGTTCGCCTTCCTATGTCACAAGGTACTGGTCACCTTTCTTCTTGCCCCGTTTGTACTTTGGACGACTAGCAATGATGGCCTTGATCCCTCGCTCATCAGATGCCTCTCCTCGCTCTTCGCCTGAATCTTCCCATGACTCGACCAAGCCTAACAGCTTCTCAAGCATCGGGTCCATGCTTCCAATCCCTATTTGGTTGCCTTCTGTGGTCCCATCCTTACTGGAAAACTTGAACCCACTGCTTGGTGCATCGTCTAAGTCTGATAATGTGCCATCACTTTGTAAATTGCCATCCACTTCAACTATGTCCGCCCGACTTTTCTTGCTGCCACCATGCTCTATTTGCATGGCGCCAAGATAGGATTTGGAATCCTCTACTTTCGGCTTAGGTTCCAAGCGCATCCCCCCAATGCAAGCGGTCCCTCCTGTGTCACCCTTGTGTTCCTGAGCAAAGTTCCCGATCATTGCTGCAAGCTTCCCCAAATTTGGGCATTCACTTGCCCGATGTGATCCTTTACAGAAGTAGCACCCTCTCTTAGGCACGTACTCGCTACCATTTTCCGTCCCTTTGCCGTTTCTCTTGGACCCATGTCCGTTATGGTATGGCCCCTTGCCATTACCCTTGTATACCTCGGTTATGCCTTTCCCGTTGTCCTCGTCATGATCTCCCTCACCCCTCTCGGCATTTTCTTTTTTGGACTTGGCAGGCTTCATCTTGAAGTCAACAAGTGACTTGGCTACCGCTATGGCCTCGTCCACACTGGCTACTTGATGTCTTCTTAACTTCTGCTTTTCCAAAATTTGCAACCTATCCATGAAGTAGAAGAAGGAATCTTCCTCGGACAATGGCGGGATTTGCAGCATTAAGGTAGTGAACTCGCGCACATACTCCTGAATTGTGGCTATCTGTCGGAGCTCCCTTAACTTCCGCCTAGCTTCATACACCACATTCACCGGGTAGAATTGCTTCTTCAACTCCTTCTTGAAATGTTCCCATGTCTCAATCTTGCATAGCCCCTTCTCTCTGTCAGAACACTTTCGACGCCACCATAACGCATCAATCTCTGTGAGGTACAATATGGAGGTGTTGATCTTCACCTCATCGTCCTTCACTCTACCGTGCCTGAAGTAGTTCTCCAAGTGCCAAAGGAAGTTCTCCACTTCTTGTGCATCACGAACACCTTTGAACACCGGAGGTTTGGGAACCTCGATCTTGAACTCCCTCGTCACAACAACATTATTGTCTACCTCGGTCACGCCAGCATAGACATGTTCCTCAAGTGCCTTATCTTAGAATGCATGGCATCGATAGTGCTCACTGCCTCAATGAGTTTGCACTCCAAAGTAGTGATGGTTTGTCTTAGCTCCATCTCGGCCTGCGTGCGCCCATCTAAGTCATTTCGGATACTCTCAATCTCTTCAAGAGTGTGTCCCTCAAGAACTCTAAGGGTGCCTTCCACTTTCCCCAAGCGTTGGCCAAAGATCTCAACGACGTCTATCCCCTCGTTCACCTTCATCACCCACTTTTTACCGAGCGAGATGTCCTCCGGACCTCTACTTCACCCTCGCTCGCCTCAGTGGTAGATGGTTCTTGGGATGTAATCCCTTCGTTCGACACAACCTCGGGTGGCACCTCCTGGCTCTTGTTGGTGGCATTCCTCTTTTTGTTACGGCCACTCCTGCCAGCAGCATCCTGGATGACATTGGCTTGGGTGTTGGCAGCGATAAATTCTCCGTCGTTCGTCATTCCCTTAGTTGCAACCTGGATCTGATACCACGTTGTCATGTCCTTAGTCTTGAACTAAGCACATGTGTGGCACTTGGCAACTCGCTCACGTTCTTGCTATGCCAAGTCAACCTTACTTCACTCAAGATCGCTAAGGGGATGTTAGAACACAAGAGAATTGTTAAAGGAAGTTTTGTATTAGAGATAACTTGAATTGCTTGCTTGGTGAATTACAAATGCATGCCCCCTATTTATACTAATCACCTAGGGGCTAGTGTGTAAATAATAATTATTCCACAAGTCCTTCCATATTTATAAATAAGTACATTCTCTAGAATATTCTATATAGCTAGAATCTTCCAAAGGTTTTCCTAGTAATTCCATAGGTTTCTAGGGTCTTCCTAATGAAACATCTATATTTTCTAGAACCTTCCTACAAGTGCATAAATATCTAGAGTTTTCCCAAGGAAATTCTCCATAGTTCTAGAATATTCCACCAAGATCTAGTCCCTTACTTATGTGACCCTTCCATATGGCAAAAATATATGCCAAGTGGCACCTACGTGGGATGATGATGTGGCAGGCCATGACACTTGGGTCTATTATTAAGGGAGATGGGGAGATTGATGAAGATGTCACATTTCGTATTGGGGTGGGATAAATGAAATGTAGACTCGCTTATGGTGTTTTGTGTGACAGGAAGGTGCCACCGAAACTTAAGGGTAAGTTCTACAGAGTGTTGGTCAGACCAACAATGTTGTATGGGCTGAGTGTTGGTCAGTCAAGATCGCTCATGTCCAAAAGACGAAGGTAGCAGAGATGAGGATGTTGAGATGGATGTGCGAGCATACCAGGTTAGAGAGGATCAAGAATGAGGTTATTCACGACAAGGTGGGTGTGGCCCCTATTTAGGACAAGATGCGGGAAGCGCGACTTAGGTTGTTTTGTCATGTGAGGAGGAGGAGCACAGACGCCCCGATGAGGAGGTGTGAGAGGTTGACATTGGAGGCCCAACGAAGAGGTAAAGGTAGATCAAAGAAGAGGTGGAAATAGGTGATTAGTTGACCGAGGTAATGACCCTTGATAGGAAGGTATGAAGCACGCGGATTAAGGTAGTAGAGTAGGTAGTCTTGAGTGTTCATAACAGTAGTATTGGCACACAGTCTCGCTTTCTATGAGTAGTAGTTTTTTTTTATGACAAACCGTTGTTTTCTTTCATTGTTGATTACCTTACTATCTTGTTGTTTTCATTCTACTTTTCTATGAGTTGTTGGTACTGTCCCTTCTTATCTGTTTTCATTCTTGTTTTGGACTAGTTTTACTCGTTTAAGATTGTTGGAATACAAGAAACTAATAATTGTAGTGAAGTTTGGATATCTATAACTTAAACTAGTAACTTCTATTTTATAAAATATTTTTCGTACTGAATGTTCACATTAAATGGTATAAATTTATTATGGTTACGTGATTTTATTAAGTAAACATATATAGTATAATTGACAATGATCAAGGGAGATTACAACCTATTGTAACCTAGGAATTAACCTCTTAATCCCTCACTAACTTGTAACTATACTATGACAAGCCACTTTGTAATAACTCTATTACAAAGACTTAATCACTCACTAACTTGTAACAACACTATTACAAGCCACTTTGTAATAACTCTATTACACAGACTTTAAAACATGACTAACTCTAGCTAAGACACAAACACAAGGGTTTATGATTTACAAAAGATCTTCTACAGAAATGCTTCTATGTAAGCTGGGTAGAAGTTACAAATGAAGAACAAATAACAAAGACTCAACAAACCTAAGGACTTAAGATATCTTCAATCTTTGGATCTGGTCCTTGGTTGTGTTGTTCTTGATGCCCTTGAGAATCACTTGCAAGATTGGCACACGCTTGAGAGAATGCTTGATGAGTTCTTGAATGTGCAAGTGATTTTTTTCCTTTGCTTGATGTTAATATCTCATTTGTGACATCACTTGGATGATTTTAGCAAGCTAGGTAAAGAGCATTCCCCATAAAGTTGACTGTTGCACTGTTTCTGCACTGTAGCATGTGCATGCAGCAACTTTACAACTGTGAAGAGTTGACTTGTACGATCACCTAGGGAATTGGTAGCTATTTGTTCTCTTGTTGTTCCTTTGACTCTGAAGAGTTGAATTGTGTTCCCAACTGGAGACTTGTTGATCTTTAAGTTCTTGAGGACGTGTATCAGGTTCCTTATCTCGGGAACTGGTAGCTATCTGTTACCTATGCTATTCCTTCGACTCTGAAGAGTTGAGCCATATCCCAAACTGGATCCCAACCTGAAACCTTGTGATCTTAAGGTCTTGAGAATGTTTAAAGTTGTAGAGTTAACTACACAACGACTAGAGGAACTGATCCATATATGTTCCCTCTGTTGTTCCCTTATCTGATTTCGTTGAGAATTGAACCAGACATCTGATTGGTTACGTTGAACGCAAAAGAACTAATTGTACCAGGTTCCTTATCTAGTTCTCTCATGAAGTTTGTCAAATCATCAAAACAAAAGACGCATAACTCAACATTTCCCTCCTTTTTTATGATGACAAACTTAGAATTGATATTCCCCCTGATAACCAGATCTCCACATTGTTCTCCCTGCGAATCAGCCATATTCCCCATGAGAACTAGACCAAATGAACTGATCACAACTGTTTCTTCAATATTGTTTGCAAATCATCAAAACACAAAATAACATAACTTATCAATTTCCCTTTTTTTATGATGACAAACCCAAAACTAATGTTACCCTTCAGAACCAGATTTCTCACATGTTTCCCTGCTGATCAGACCTATAATCAACATGTTATCAACAACGTTCAATGTTCCCTCTTCGAAGCAGAGCTATCCTTCATGCACAACACAACATATCAATTCGATTATGTTCCTCCCCCATGTTGACACCTATATAACTTCCCACTTTTGTCATCATTGAAAAGAATAACAGAAGAAGCACAACCAAAAAGAAGTTCAGGAACATTAACTCATGCCACTTGGGAAACACAACATAAACAATAACAAGAACAACAAGTGAATGTCATTGCACAAAATAGAGTGATTTCCCATAGTAGAGTAATTATAATAAAATCACAGTAGTTTCAGCAATACATAATATGACAACTTAAACAACTAAAGTACCAATGTCATCAAACATACGGAACAAAAGAAGATAGGAATTCAAGGAAATTTGGAAGGAGTGAAAGACAAGGATCACTGGTCAGGAGGAAAAGTAAGGGGCTAAGACCTTGATGAGGTTGTTCATTCGTTCATTCACAATCCTTTAATCAATGATCATCTGCTCTCTTAGTTCCTCCACCTATTTCCTCAATCTTTCATTCTCACCCTTCAACTTAACATTCTATTATGCCAATGGTCCACGGGGACCTAGTTCTCTACCTATCCGAGCAGGCTGAACCATCAACCAGACCACCAAGAATCTCCCCAAGTTTCTCCTAATCAAGAACAAACTCAGTTCCATGCACATATAGCATAAGAGTATCACATATAACATAGAAGTTTTTACTTCTTCTTCATAAGCGTTGGGACTTGGAGGAACAAAGAGGTATTTTTTTTTTGGAAATCAACAATGTCAAGAAGTTCCTCCATTTTTCAGCAATATCATAGTCAACACTCTGCCTAGACTTCAGAGTCTTATACCTCTCCAACCCGATAAGTCAACCTTTTGCTTATGTAAGGAACCATGTTCCTCACTTACACTACCCTTTCTTTCCCTGAACCGCCGTGTCTCCCTCTTCTTCTTCTCAATCTGTTCATCCTTATAATCTGCTGCATCTTTCTCAGCCAACTTTCTTTTCAAAACTTTTTTTTATTTTTTTTATTTTTTACAAGTGAAGATTTTTCCACTTCATTCTATCTTCCACAATCACCACATCAGCAAGTCATATCAATCAGCCTACTTTCATCAATCTTTTTCACTGGATCGGAAGTTCGTTTAAACACAGAACTCAAAAAAAAAAGATCATCATTAAAATTAACATCCAGAGAAGGATTGAGGCACCAGGTACGTCATTCAGTTCCCCATTTTTTTCAGCATATTTACCGATTCCTCCATCCTTCAAGGCTTCTACAAACACATTAACAATTTCAGTCTCACTCTCTAGAATATTAGATCTATCCCGTTCTTTTTCAGTTATAGTCCCATCAAAATCTACCAAAGACTTCTTGGATTTCGAATCAGATGGAGCTAGGATTTTGGGAGGTGCCAGAGTTGGGTTCACTTCTGGCATATTTTGAGAGAAGGATTCTTATTGAGATAAGGCTGATTTAGTTTTGAAGAAAAGAATCGGTTTTGGTTGGGTGTGAGAGAAGGAAATGGTTTTTCGGGGCAATATGTCAGTTCAGAAAAGGTTTAACATTTTGGACTTCAAAAATTTGGAGAGAGATGGGAATAAATTAATGACATTACACTTCAGAAGTTTAAAAAGGAATATAAGTATTGAAGAGACTACTAAACTGAGTCACAGGAACCAGGTTCCTTGACGGTTATGTCACTCTTACTTGTTTTGTCCTGAAACTGCCATGTGTGTATACCAGTAACAATATATATATATGAGTTAGATGTCGCCAAAAAAATACTTTTAGCATTGTACCTTTCCTTCTTAACATAGTCAATCATCGAGGGACCAGGTCCTTAGTTAAGCTTGATCAACCACAACTCCAGACGATTTCTTTCAAAGTGTTCACTGCTCAGCGCCTTGGTGAAGATATCTTCTACCTGGTCCTCCCGCTTCCAGAACTTCATTCTAATCAGAACCTTTTCAACATTATCCCTCAAAAAGTGATGTCGTACATCAATGTGATTTGTCCTCTTGTGTTGTACCGGGTTCAAGCTGTAAATACACCAAAGTCCTCAAGATGTTGCTTGATCTGTAGTAGTTGAGCACAACAAGAAGCAACAACCACGTATTCAGCTTCAGCAGTAGAAAGAGCCACACAATTTGTTTCTTTGCACCCTATGAGATCAAGCATGACCCCAGAAAATGTGTCATTCCAGATGTGTTCTTTCTATCCACCAGATATTCAGCATAATTAGCATCAGCATATCCAACCAAGTCAAAAGTATCTCTTGAAAGAATAGACGAGGACCAGGTCCTGCGTTCCATTAGGATACCTCAAAAATTCCTTAGCAGCCTTCAAGTGAGAGTCTTTTGGGCCAGGTTCCAATCATTGTTCTGTCTGAAGGCCTAGGGACTAGGTGCCACACTTGGTTCCTCTCAACTGATGGAGTTCTTCCTGCATAGCAGCTATCTAGTTAGCATTTTTCAATGCTTCTTTGATGTTCTTAGGCTCGATTTGAGAAAAGAACGATGAGAGGGAAAACATGTTTCTTGTCTTAGAACTAGGTTGAATACCAGAGTCTAAGGGTGTGATTACATTTTGAAGGGATGTGAACTCTTTTGCTTCTAGTGGGATACTTGAACTTCAAATTTGAAGGACCAGGTTCCTCCATACGTGAATCATCCTTCAAATTATGTGAATCATCATTGACATCAACATAATCATGACTTACGCTCTTTTGCTCTGCATCAGGAGTACCTAATGCAGCATCAACGACCCTATGTTCAGCTTCAGTCGAGGTGATAGAGGGACCAGGTTCCTCTGTGCCTTTTGGAGATTCTGTTGCATCTCCTTAATCGCTTTGCTTGACTTGACTCATCAAATCAGTCTTTCCATTTGCAATATCTATATCTTCATCAGGAGCATTTGTAAATTCTCCATCTTCATCCTTTTTTTTATGTGACCATTTGCCCCATTGTTGAGAACAAACTATTTGCATCCAAAGGCTCCCGGGTAAGTCAACGTTGGTTTTCTCCCATTGAGCAGTTCATAGAGAGACTTCTCGAGAAGGGACCTGATCACGCATTTGTTAATCAAGTAGCAAGGAGTGTTGAATGCTTCGCCCATGAACCAGGTCCTCCATAACCGGCTTGTTCAGCAAATAAAACTTGCATGCCCCAGTCGTCTGTGCCATAACTCTACATCATCATCAATGACACTTAAGCATGTTTTATCACCACCATTCAGTGAATCAAGGTCTACAACATAGATATTCTTGAATCTCTTGTCTATAAATACCATTTCACCAGTTTTAAGATTGGTGAAAGTTTAAGATTTGGACAAGAACTTCACTTCATTTTTCGCATCACAGATTTGAGACACACTCAACAAGTTATATTTCAAGCCATTCACATAGTGCACATTTTCAATTGCATGGGAGAGTGTTTTGTCAATTTTGCTAACAACAAGAATATTGCCTTCTTGTTGTTTCCAAAGGACACACTCCCACCTTGGAAGGCCTAGAGTGAGAGGAAATCATTCATTCTTCTAATTTTGTGCTTAGAGCAGCCACTACCCATGCACCATTTTTTTTTACTGTTACCTCTCACTTCAGCCTGCACACTAAATCAATGATTAGACTTAGGAACCCAAGCCAAGTTGGGTCTCTTATAATGATAGAATGGGCAGATCAAACTTCTTTTTGTCCATCCAGGCAACACATATTTTCTTTTCAGGGAACCAGGTTCCTCATCAGTAGGCCTCTTTTCAACAAAAACTTTGTTTTTCTGCAAAGACTAGGTAGTCGTTGTTGTTATTGAAGAGTCCTTGTAATGACCCATTTGACCACAGTGAGTGCACAACCTATTATCAGCCACAGTTACATACTTGCTATGTGCATTATAGGAGGTTTTAGCCTTTTGGAACCCGAATCCTTGCTTGTTCTCACCATTACTCTTGTACATAGACATTATTACATCAGAGGACCAGGTACAATTAAGTGACTTATCAAGATCATTTTTAACTCTTTTTAAATCCTCTTGAAGTTGTCTATTCTTTTCAAGCTCAACAACAAGACTTGTTTTAACTTTCTTAAGCTCACTCTCAAGCTCAAGTTGAGCCTCACTAGCCACTTCTTTACCCTTCATGTTGTCCATCCATTTTTTCGTTTGGATTTTCAATTTATTCTTCGAGTAAGTTTTCAAATTTCTTTGAACATCAAGAAAACTTACCTCATCTTCCTCCTTGTCCTCATCATCATCAGATTTGTCCATGAGTGCAAAGATTGACTCATATTCTGAAGATCCATTGTCAGCAACCATCATAGATGTATCTCTTTGGTCATTTTCACCTTCAGATTCACCGGAGGAATTTCCCCAGTCAACCAAATCTTGTTTCACCATGTTGTCAACAACATCTCTTCTTTTGAACCTTTTGTTAGGAACATGGTTCCTCTCATCCGCCTTTTTAGTGTTGGCTTTGTAATGATCCTGAGTAGTCCCTTCGTGAGCCATTTGAAGAGCTCCCCAGATTTATTTGGAAGATTCACATGCCGAGATACGATTATACTCGTCTGGTCCAATAACACACACAAGAATCTTCTTCGCATTGAAGTTCTTCTCAACAGCTTTTCGCTCAGCACCATTGTATTCTTTTCTTGTCTTCGGAACAATCTTTGTTCCCTCTCCAACAGCCTTCATAGGGACAAAGGGACCATCACAAATCATGTCCCAAAGCTTGGAGTCTTCAGCCAAAATAAAGTCATGCATTCTTGTTTTCCACCAACCATAGTATTGGTCGTTGAATCTTGGGGGTCTATAGGTTGATTGTCCTTCTTCGAAGTTTGGTGGAGAAGCCATGATGAGGATCCTTTCTAGGTGTTAACCTTTTAAAAAGAACCCGCTCTGATACCAATTGATAGAAACTAAGAGTCCACCAAACTGTATAGAGAACCCGATTCTCTATCAGTTCCCACCGTAAGCAAGATACTGTAAAACCAAATTGTATAGGAAACCAGGTTCTCTATTTGTTCCTGCAGTAAATAAAGAACACAGAGGAATTTTACGTGGAAAACTCCCAGCTCAACGGGATTAAAAACCACGACCTACCCTTGTAGGATTTCAACTTCACTACTGAGCAATCTTTAGATTACAACCTATTGTAACCTAGGAATTAACCTCTTAATCCCTCACTAACTTGTAACAACACTATTACAAGCCACTTTGTAATAACTCTATTACAAAGACTATAAAACATGACTAACTCTAGCCAAGACACAAACACAAGGGTTTATGATTTACAAAAGATCTTCTACAGAAATGCTTCTAAGTAAGTTGGGTAGAAGTTACAAATGAAGAACAAATAACAAAGACTCAACAAACCTAAGGACTAAAGATATCTTCAATCTTTGGATCTGCTCCTTGGTTGTGTTGTTCTTTGTTCTTGATGCCCTTGAGAATCACTTGCAAGATTGACACACACTTGAGAGAATGCTTGATAAGTTCTTGAATGTGCAAGTGATTGTTTTTTCCTTTTCTTGATGTTAATATCTCATTTGTGACATCACTTGGATGATTTTAACAAGTTAGGTAAAGAGCATTCCCCATAAAGTTGATTGTTGCATTGTTTCTGCACTGTAGCATGTACACGCATCAACTTTACAACTGTGAAGAGTTGACTTGTACGATCACCTCGGGAATTGGTAGCTATTTGTTCCCTCTGTTGTTCCTTTGACTCTGAAGAATTGAATTGTGTCCCCAACTGGAGACTTGTTGATCTTTACGTTCTTGAGGACGTGTATCAGGTTTCTTATATCGGGAACTGGTAGCTATCTGTTACCTCTGATGTTCCTTCTACTCTGAAGAGGTGAGCCATATCCCAAACTGGATCCCAACCTGAAACCTTGTGATCTTAAGGTCTTGAGAATGTTTAAAGTTGTAGAGTTAATTATACAACGACCAGAGTAACTGATCCATATTTGTTATCTCTATTGTTCCTTTATCTGATTTCGTTGAGAATTGAACCAGACATCTGACTAGTTACTTTGAACGCAAGAGAACTAATTGTATCAGGTTCCTTATATGGTTCTCTCATGAAGTTTGTCAAATCATCAAAACAAAAGACGCATAACTTAACATTTTTCCCCTTTTTGATGATGACAAACTTAGAATTGATATTCCTCCCGAGAACCAGATCTCCACATTGTTCCACCTGCGAAATATTCTTGATGAGTACCAGACCAAAGGAACTGATCACAACCGTTTCTTCAATATTGTTTGGCAAATCATCAAAACACAAAATAACATAACTTATCACACTATTAATTTAGGATAAACAAATAAAGATTTTACCTTTTTTGTGTTGTTGGTGATTCGTTTTTTATAGTGAGCACCTGAACTCACACTGACACACAGTTACACACACGCAGACAAATCTCTCCAATGTGGATATCGACAAATTCCGAAAAAATTTCAAGACCATTTTTCTCTCTTTTTCTTTTCAAAATGACCCAACATATTTCTCTCAGAACTGACAAAATGTGTATGTGGATGTGGTTCAAATTGTAAAATATGAACTCGTTTGTGATTTATAATGTATAATTTCTCGTGGACGTAGTTCGAATTATAATTTATTGATCACCAAATATTCATTGAGAGTTAAATGCTTCTGAAATAGTAATGCATTGAATGGCATAACGAATATAAAAGGTCAAAGATGACGACCCCATATGTTATGTTTGTCCAAATTTGACCCTCTGATCAAAAGCAGCAAAAAAAGTAATAGCCAAAATGAAGAGGCACCAGCGTAGGAAGCCTATGTCGCTCGCAAATAAGGAAATAGCAATTACAACGATACCGATAAGAGGCAAGATGAACTGCATTCTGCACACAAAGGAAAGCAATCCTCAGTACTTAATACTAGTAATTAAGAAAGAATGATTAATTTGGTACATAATGTATCCACCAACGTCTTAATTTGCATTTGCATGTCAACCAAGACATGAGCAGGAAGTGCAACCAATACTTTGTTTCTTACTCTATTTTTAGAAAAAACACATTCTACTACTTTGTCTTTCTGCACATTTACAACTTTGTATTTCAGTTTTGATTGATACCCTTGGTTCACGATTCAGAGTAACTATGAAGAGATTCAAGAAAACCTCCAATGATCAGCTACTTTCTTCTGATCGAGAATCCACTGTCGTTCTAAAGATTGCAGAATCTAAATGGGGTCTCAATCCTATGACTCTTATGGCTTTTTTCGTCGTCTGTTTGATGGTTCTGACTCTTGTATTCTCAGTTGCCATAGTTTTTGGAAACTTACCTTCTGATTGCTTGTGGACTTTGGCTGAAGCTAGATTTTTTCATGTTAAACCTTCAAAACGTACTTCGTTTACTCTTTATTTTTCCATCATCTTTGCCTTTTTGATTCACTTATATTACTAGTAGTAAAGTAAATAAACTTACTCTATTCTTCTTCTTTTTCTCAGCCACAGTTTCTGAAGATGATATTCCTCGGCCAGTGATAGTGCCAAAAGATAAACTATTAGGTGGCCTTCTTCCTTCTGGATTTGATGAAATATCTTGTTTGAGTAGGTATGAATCACTCTTATATATCAAAGGTCTACGCCATAAGCCTTCGTCTTATCTTATCTCGAGGTTAAGAAGATACGAAGCACTTCACAAGCAATGCGGACCTTATACAGAATTATATAACAAAACTGTTGACCTTATAAAATCTGGTGATCAATACAGTACTGGTTCTTCAGTTTGTAATTATGTGATTTGGGTATCCTTTAGTGGTTTAGGGAACAGAATACTAACCTTAACTTCTGCTTTCCTTTATGCTCTTCTCACCAACAGAGTCCTTCTTGTTGACCCCAGAGTTAATTTACCTGACTTATTCTGTGAACCTTTTCCTCAAGTTTCTTGGTTGCTTTCCTCAGATTTTCCCATACTTGATCAGTTTAGTACTTTTAATCAGAAATCTCCACTTTCTTATGGTTATATGGTGAGAAATAATAAGTCTAGAATACATCCATTTATGTACCTTCATTTAAATCATGACTATGATGCTCAGGATAAATTATTTTTCTGTGACACTGACCAAACTTTTCTCAAGAAAATACCTTGGTTATTTGTGAAGTCAAATAACTATTATGTCCCTGCTCTTTTCTTGATCCCATCTTTTGAGCAAGAGTTAAACAATCTTTTTCCAGAGAAAGGAACTGTGTTCCACTTTTTAGGTAGGTACCTTTTCCATCCCACAAATACTGTATGGGGGCTTATTACTAGGTACTATCAAGCTTACTTGGCCAATGCAGATGAAAAAATAGGGATTCAAATTAGAGTTTTTGACTTAGGTGTAGGTAATTTTAAGTATGTATTGGATCAAATCTTAGCCTGTACAACAAAGGGGAATCTAATGCCACAGGTTAACTTAAAAGAGCCTATAGTCAATTCATCAGGCAAGACGAAGACTATAAACGTATTGATGACATCTCTAAGTCCAAGATATTACGAGGAGATAAGGAACATGTATTGGGAAAATCCTACTGTAACAGGAGAGATTGTTAGTGTTTACCAGCCAAGTCATGAGGAGCATCAACAAACTGAGAAGCTGATGCACGATAGGAAGGCGTGGGCGGAGATGTATTTGCTGAGTTTAACTGACAAATTGGTTACAAGTGCATGGTCTACTTTTGGATATGTAGCTCAGGGTCTTGGAGGTTTGAAGCCCTGGATTTTGTACAAGTTTGAGAATGGGACAGTACATAATCAGCCTTGTTTTCGCGATATGTCTTTGGAGCCATGTTATCATTCCCCTCCGAATTATGACTGCAAAAAGAAAACAAGAAGTTATAAAATAGGTAATGTCGTTCCTCATGTGAGACATTGTAAGGATATGAGCTGGGGTTTGAAGCTATTTGATCAGAATGGTGAATTGTAACATGGTAGAATAAGGGAAACACAATTGTTGCAGGACTAATAATTATAACTTTATTACAAGATTCTTTCATTGATATTATTACAACTTAGAGAGAAGAAGAGATAAAATCATATTTTTCAGTGTTTAATGAAAGTTAACCATAAATTTGTGTTTATGTGTGGACTTTTTTATTTAATTTAATGGTAAGTATTCCTACTTTTTTCTGCATCTTTGTATACTTTGTATCTCTCTGAGCAACTGGCAAAAACATAACATACAGCAACACACAAACCATAATACTCCTCAACTCCCAATTGCACTCCTCGAAGACATCAAGAATTGCAAACAAGCATGCTTAGTTTACCAGCCTTGAACTTAGAAGATGATGATTTTATTTGAAATAAAGCCAGATCCTTATTTGGTAAAACTAGGATCTGGAAATGGTTATCCAGAGATCTGATCAACTCGAACTATGAAAATCTACCTTACCAACCGATTGGAGAGATGATAGATTGCCAAGGCACTCCTGCTACTTGCGACGATTCTCTCTCTACCGATTTGTCGCCGATGCGCATCCTGGGCTTATCAAGGAATTAAGCCTAAATGTCTTTCTTTCTTCTTGAATACGAATGGAAGGAAAAAGCTAGGCTCAAACACAAATAAATAATATCACTAGTGCCTTAAATTATAAATTAAGCAAATGATATAGGAGGACCTCCATCAATGGAATTTAAATAATAAGGTTATTAGCAAACTCTTTACTGCACAACAGACAATGGATTACACTCAATATCATCAGGATTTACGTCCTTATAGTTTTGTAGACACTTTGCTGCATTAGTATTGAAACAATGTACGTAACAAAACAATTTGTACGAAAGAAAACGGAAGATTCTAAATACGGAAAAGGGATATAGTCCTTTAATTTCAAATATTGTCTAAGAATATCTCTCGTTATACTATTGGTTATCTATACCCCTAACGTTATACTTTGGGTTCAAATATACCCCTCATTTTAACTTTGGATTCAAATATACCCCTCATTTTAACGGAGGGACACGTGTCGGCGTCCTGTTGGCCAATTCAAAATATCTCCTAATTAATTAAAAAGACCCATTATTTATATCCGAAAAATAATTTTCTAAAGCAATTTTTTAATAAAAACTGGAGAAAAAAAAAACAGAAATATTTTTTTTCCACTTTTTACAAAAAACTGAATTTTTTTTTTCTAAAAAATGTTTTTGTAAAAATAGAAATAAAATCTAAAAAGCAATTTTCTAAAGCAATGTTTTTGTAAAAACTTAAAAAAACTAAATGTTTTTTACTAAAAACTGAAAAAATCAAAATATTTTTTTCCAGATTTTAGAAAAATATTGCTTTTAAAAAAACTGAAAAATAATTTCTAAAGTAATTGTTTTTGTAAAAACTAAAAACAAAATTGAAAAACAATTTTCTAAAGCAATTTTTTTTATAAAAACTGAAAAAAACTGAATTTATTTTTACTAAAAACTGAAAAAACGAAAAAAAAATCCAAATTTCACAATTTCTTTTTTTTTTCAATTTTTACAAAAACATTGCTTTAGAAAATTACTTTTTAGATTTTATTTCTATTTTTACAAAAACATTGTTTTAGAAAGAAAAAAATCAGTTTTTTTGTAAGAAGTGGAAAAAAAATGTTTCTGTTTTTTTTTTCAGTTTTCATAAAAATAATTGCTTTAGAAAATTATTTTACGCTGACACATATCCCTCTATTAAAATGAGGGATACATTTGAACCCAAAGTTAAAATGAGGGGTATATTTAAACCCAAAGTATAACATTAAGGGTATAGATAACTCAATAGTATAACGAGGGGTATTCTTAGACAATATTTGAAAGTAGAGGGATATACTTGACCCTTTTCCGTTCTAAATATTATAATGAACTTTACTCTATCAGAATCGTGATATATTTTTGCAGTAATGTTTTTCTCAGTCGTGACATGATCTTGGTCACTATTTTATCAATTCTGTTCCTTCATAAATTAAAACTAAACTACCGATATGTTTACACATCAAGAAACTTTATCTATCTCAATGTATATGGTATCTATGCCTGCAAGGCAACCAGTTATGTAAGGGAGGTTGTTGTTAGTCATCCGCCTGCTCGCAACAAATTCCAGCTTCTACCCTGTGCTAATAAAACAGCCTGCAGTTATTTGAATCCAACTAGCCAGTATCAGAATCTGAAAATTCCACTTGGCAAGCATCTTTCGGTTCCACGTCCGTCATAGAAGGTGGAACAAGATCATTTCTTGGGCGATTTCTTCGCTTTCGTGTGGTTGCGTCCTGCAAAGAGATGAGATAACGTGGAAAGGATCGATGTTACGTAAGTTCCAAAACGGTCAAAATGAAGATCGCATACGGAAGAAACTGAAATAGCTTAGGGCCTAGTGCTTGAATGGGCTAGCCCAGAGCAAGTTTTAGGTACATTATATCACTACCTTTGCGCTTGGCTGAGTGTGATCGGACTCTCTGGTCTGCTGGCTCAAATGTTCTGGCTCATTGGATCTCTCGCTCGAATGATCTGGTTCGCTTGACTGAGCTACCTGACTTCTCCTCAGCCAAACACTACCAAATGAGATTAATGCTGCCAGGAGCAGAAAGGGTCCAACCCTTGGATCACCACTATAATCGTGAATTCTATTTAGGAAACTTTTGATCCTATGATCAAATCCTCCACTAGGGCCAACGGTTCCTTGAGACCAAGATGACCAACTGGAATCTGCATCCTCCGGAACCAATTCAGGAGTCCTTGTTTTCTGTAACAAAATGGCATAAAGATACAGAATTAGAGAAGGAATCTAGAGAAGGGCTAAAGGCAGCTTTCTGCAGTTATACATCCTTGCAATCAACATATGAATACTTGAATAACATGAGAAACCATTATCTCATAATGATATCGATATCTAATACACATATTAAAAGCTACCACTCATCCCCTCGTTGATCAAGTACCTTCCAGACTAATATCCATAATTCCATTCAAGTGAGCGCTAGATCAATATTACATAGAGATTAATTGCAAAAAGTAAAAAAAATTGTGCTAGCACAAGTTCTGGTGTACCATCTTCAACCAACTGGCAACTGCTGTCATAAATAGAGCTTACAATCTTGAAGGAGGGGTCATCATTTATAAGATCCATTTTTAGAACCCCTAAACTACCTTTGAATCAACTAAAGCAAACAGGTTTCAACAGAGAATTTTGTAAATTAACTTACAAATGAAGGAAGACTCTTGGAGTCGCCATCTTTGATTATCTCAGAAATCCATTGTACAATCTGTCATTCCAATATACAATACATTAGATATTCAGGTATAATGATCAAGAACATTCTCATACAAGAATGAAAGGTATCTCAGGATAGGCTATATTTTCCTATCTAGGTTATTTCCCATGTATGCTGATAATTCAGTCAAATACAGACGGGGCAAATGTTTCGAGAGCCAAGCGTTATTTGCTAATCTAGCATATTTCTCGCATGTTCTACAAGGAGGAGGGTTTTGACCATAAATGAGGCAGTCTTAGTAGATGGAAATGAGTGAATTGTGCGCATGTCCTAGTAATAAAGAGTTATGCAAGAACAGAACTTCCAACAAGTTAATCCGGCTTCACAACACGTATTTTCCCTGATGAGGGACCTTGCTTAACTATCTAAAAGTGGTATCATGCATCAAACATGCGATCAATACCATCAATGAGGGAAAGGAAACGACCCTTTAGCTCCAACTTCCAAATTAATTCGTCTCCTGAACGTGTCTACATAACCATGTACTTTTTGTTCAAAGAAAGAAAACCACTGGGGAAGGGATAGTTTAGGAGGGGAAAAATAGAAAGATAAGTGCTCGATTAGAAGCAAATATCAAAGGTCTGCCCCGTCACTGTGTGGACCGAAGAGAACCGTGGAAAGAGATTTAGAAATTGCAACCAGGTGACAGAAGTGGTTTTGCTTCCATCTCCTATCTTTCTCGTTCTACTTGTGTTTTTGCAATGGATTGAACTGAAATTCTTACAGTTCGGAGGGACGAACCACCCGCTTGTGCACAAGCGAAGGCTGTCATAGATTGCCCAATATAAAGGATGTATTCAACAGAATAATAAATTGCACCACAGAACAGGGGAGGCGATGTTTTGTTTACACATTTTGGATTTTTCGGCCATGGAACATTTAATAGATAAACTAACGAGTTTATACTCAATTACAGAAGAATGTGGAAATAGATCCATCATGTGACTTGCTATCAAAATTTAATGGAGCCTGTCAGTCTACTCACCTCTTCAATTTTATTAGAACCATTGTATTTTGCCACGAGCTGAGAGGCAGGATCAGCTTCAACATTGTACAATGCTGAGTAACTGCTGGTTGGCTGCTTCTCAACATCCTCCGTACCATTCCTCTCATAGCGTACAATAAACAATTGTGCTATGTCTGTTATATCCCTCCTCGGCCCGCAGGTCTCATAACTATTTTCTGAATTAATGTAGAAGAAACAGAAACTCTGTCCAAAAGGAGAAGCTATTAGCATTCAACGTGACAGCAAATCATAGTTTTGCTCAAAGAACAATCATCCAACACGATGGACCTCATGGGTTCCACAAAGTAACAAAATAATCAGCCAAATCTTACATGCTTAGATAATATAACTAAAGTCTATAATTAGAAGAATAATAGCATACAAGGGAAAGAAAGACAGTTATATGAATCACATCAAGTTCAGGGAGCATCTCTCAACTACATTAAGGAACAAAAGGTTTTTCAAACCACAAGGATTCTTCAAAGCTTTACCTAGGTTTGGACCCCAAAACCAACTAGAATTAGAGCGTACCAGCTAATGAATTAACTAAGACTCGATCTCAAATTAGTTGGAGCCGGGCTACACAAATCCTCTATATCCATTATGCTTTAATAGCTAAATAAAATGAAACCATCAAAGTAATCGGTACTGCAACTTCTCCAAGATTGTGCACGAGAACTTGTAAATCTACAGAAGTGCCACTAGAGCTGAAATTTTCAGGAAAAGGTGTAAAGAATCTGAGATGGAAGGTTGAATCGGCACAAACAAGTAACTAAAGATGCCTAGTTAAGTATCTAAGATGAGAGGTTGTAGGAGTTTGATCTTCCCTCTAGACAATAAATTCTAAAAAAGCTCTGCATGCATGCTTTTCTGTAGTTTTTGATGCACTGTCAGAAAACCAAAAGGCAACTCCTACTGGTCATATTCACCACGAAATGGGTATGCCACTAAGCCAATGTCCCTCTAGACAATAAATTCTAAAAAAGCTCTACATGCATGCTTTTCTGTAGTTTTTCATGGACTCTGTCAGTCTGTCAAAAGACAACTACTGGTCATGTTCACCACGAAATGGGTATGCTATTGATAGATTGATTTATAAAATAAAAAAGGGATGCTAATTATTGTGCAAAAAACTATTGGTGGTACAGAAACTGTAATTACACCACTATTTAACAAATGCCAAAATTCAAGAAGAGGTGCTCACTTTCTGTGCTTCCCCATCAAGCCAGGTAAATGTCAGTCGTTTCTGTTTTAGTGCAAGCAGAGCTGGTGCAGATGATGGATCTTGATCCACTGCAGTCAATTCTCCATCATTTGAAAGAGTTTCTTGAACCCTGCGAACAGTCTTATGTGATAGGTAATTCACACCATCAGCTAATGCAATATACATTCATAGCAATCTAACATTTTATGCATGTAGCTTAATGTGAAAAAAGATTTGAAGCCATATCAATCAATGTATGTGCTAATAATGAGAAGTCTTTCAGGCCCGAGGAAAGTATCTTCTTGCCCTGGAGGGCTGGAGCAATTTACCAAAAAATGCACCCCAACGAAGACATCTTTAACTTTTATATAGGACACAACTAAAAAGAGAAGGCATATGTAATATGCAGATGCAGACAAGTAGATGTCGTTGTTGATAGATTATTGTAGGTGTTGTATATGAAGTGTTATCAATTCTAATTAATTTTTCAACTCAAAGTTATTAGATAGAAATGTTAAGGAAGAGCTAATTATTGGACATGCACATGCTCTATGTCTTGGGTGATCCATAGCAAGCCAATTCAGATTTGGTATGACCCAGGATTCCAGGTAGCCTGGCATGGCCTCATCAACATCATAAAAGTGCATATGCTGACTAGGACTTAGTTGGTTATGTCAGGCTTGGGTCTTTCATTCCGGCCGTATTCGGGCACCTTGTGGGCCAATGTGCAAGTATATGAGTCCAGTGGCAAAACTGCTGAAATAGAGAGGGGCTTCATCAGATTTCTCTGATATTACTAGTGCCAAAATCTCTCTCCATCTCTTTCTCACACGGAGAAAGTCTACCCCCACCCCCCTCTTCCTCTATCACATTATCCCACAGCATCTGCGGTTAATCTCTGTTCAGATTTTCTAAAACCAGATGGAAAGATAATCAACTAGAAACTAATATAAAAATAAAAAAGTTTTTTTTTTTTTCAAAGTTGAAGTGTTCAGCCAAGCTTTTGGAAGAAAAAAAAGTGCTTTTTAGGAGAAGCAGTTTTGGAGAAGCAGAAAAAAAAGTAGCTTCTCCCGAAAAGCACTTTTGAGAATAATACACTTAGAAGTACTTTTTAAAAGCTTGGCCAAATACTAATTGCTGCTCAAAATTGTATTTCAAAATAATTAGCCAAACATAAACTGCTTCTCGTCAAAAGTACTTTTGAGAAAAGTACATTTGAAAAAAAAGCACTTCTCAAATAAGTTGATTTTTGAAGCTTGGCCAAACAAGCTATAAGACGAATAAGCCAAATGATAGTACAACAACAACAAACCTAGTGTAATCCCACATGTGGGTTCTGGGGAGGATGGTGTACCATCCTCACCCCTACCTTGAGAAAGTAGAGAGGCTGAAGCCAAATGACAGACTAAAGCTTTAATTAAGAAATATGAACTAGGAAAAAGAGCTTACTTCACGCATTTCATTGAGCTCCTGGCTATACCTCCCAGCTAAAACAACACAATACCATACCCTCGTATCCTTTCCCGCACGTGAAAAGCCCCGCGCATCACAACCTAATTCCGTCGAAGTTACACTCCTCAATTGTGGAAGCACTGATGAAATCCAAAACAAAGACCAGTAAGATCCACGTTAATACTATTTCAGATAAGAATGTAAGACACAACTAGTAGAGGCACAGGTTTTTGAAGTCTTTTGCCATGTTTCAATATTGCATTCTACAGCACAAGAACCTGGCATCTTAATTTCTTGCTCCAGCTAAATCCGAGATCTCGAGACATATAAAAACAAATACAACCATCCTTGAATTGTGACCAGAAGACAAATTCTGGAATTCATCTTTCTGCATATTGTCAACTGAAAACTAAGTTGCTCAGACACGGGTGCGTATCTAGAGGTCGGGATCATTCAAGATGTAAACTCTAAGATTCGGGGATATGGATCCTAGTACGGATACGGGTGCCGGATCGGTACGGATCCCATACCCACACCTATACTAGTGTCGTGTTGACACGGGTGCGGCACCTAAACCACCGTGTCGGAACAACATAGACTGAAAATGCCCACTTATGCCTTATACTGCTGTGAATGCCTACGCCAATTTGCATGTTGGTAAAACTTGAAGAAGCTAAATTGCCACAATTATACATACAATATGTACAGAATAACTGCAGTAACTACTATGGTCACATGAAAAACTACACTTAATGAACTAGTTATAAAAAATAGTTCCATGTTCACATCTGGATACATTACACTAACCATCCATCTAAAGCCATGATATGACACTCTAAATTAGCATACACAAAGGCACAAAGCAGGATATAACAATGACTTTAAGACTTCAATTTCTATATTGTCTTCTATCTTCACTCTACTACTGGCAGCTCTAGCCAAAATGATTTTTTTTTATAATAAGCATTAATCACCAAAAAGAATTCTTGGTAAAGTGGCTTATCACTTGGAGGAAATATACTTGAAATTAATGAGTGAAAAACACTTATAACATGATTGTCGAAGTGGTGATGAGAAGTTTGAAGCAGTATTCTCCCTCTATTGATACTGGAAACACTAACCATAACGTTCAACAAAGATAAAAAAGATAACTGCAGACGGAAATTTGCTAAGTCAATCTAAAATGAGTGTCAATGCTCAAACATAATGATTGCTGACACTAGAGTAACATGAACAAAATAAACCTGGATGACTTGAATGTATTTGCTAAAATCTCAAATTGATTAGCCACAGCACAAATAATAACAGATAAAGCAGTCTATCTGTCTATGAAAAAATACGTGTTCAATTCACTTATGCAGTACATTAATTTATGAAACTGACGAAATAGCCAAATACAATGGTAAAAGGGAGAAAAGATAAGTACCTTGATTTTTATTCTTCTCCATAATATCCACAAACAATGAACTGTTGACATAGCCTACAATCATAAACATCTTAGACACGTAACTTATCACAGCCACCAGAAGTAATTAGAGAATATACAATAAGAAATGAGGAGAAAAATGAACTTACCATGATGAACAACAGGTTTGACACCTGTTTCTTTTAGAAATACGATGGCAGGGGCAGATTCGACCCCTAACCTGTATAGATAGGACAATAGGTTATCTTACAACATCATTGAGTGAAAATTATCAAGGGAGCAGAGCATAGAAGTACAAAAGAATAGCTAAGTAAAAGTTCAGCATTTCACAACAAAGAGCTCTATTTGCTTTACCATTGTTTTTATTTTTATTTTTATTTTTTTCCTTTTTCTTTTAGGCAAGGAAGAGGAATCAATCCTACAAGAAAAGAATAGTGCCTGGAGAACATGAATTAGCTGGGCTCAAATCATGTCGTGGAAGTTCCACACATTAGTGTACAAATAGTCTTTTATGGGATGATGCATATTGACCGACTTATCCAATGAACATAATGTCTTCCTCTTTAATTAAGCTATGTACATCAATTACAAAGTACCTCAAGGTAACTTATCCCAAAAAAACAAAAAGTACCTCAAGGTACTATTTAACCACCCCTGTCCACAGCAATCAATGCTCAAATTCTGTTGCTGCACTTTAATAGGTAGGAATTCTGTTATTTCATAGAGATAGATAAAGTACAAAACTATAAACAACAAGAATTTCAGGTTTCATATATCATGTGGAGAAACTTGGATCTCCATAATAGAAGTTATTTATAGCATTACTCTGTATTCGACGAAACAACCCCACTCACAAGTTGAACTGTAATAAAAGGCCAACCAGATTGCTAACTGAAAAAAGATTCAGAACAGATTTCGAATATTTTTGTGAAATTTTAAAAGAAGTTAATAAATGATCGGCTATGTAGCATTAAGGATAGAGGATCCATGTCAACCCCCAATTAGTTTGAGATTTAAGCCAAGTTGATTGATTGTTAGGAATAAAGAAGTAGATATGAACATCCTTCAAAGATAGTAGAACCAAGTTACCTACTCTAATGTAAATCCAAAATGAGACTCCTGAAAGAATGTGGAAGATGTGAAGTATTAACCTGTGTATGGTTTACAATTACAGCTAAAGAAAAACTTCTAAAGGTTGAAGTCAACAAAAAGAAAATAAACTATACTTTATTCTTTTTGTAAACTCTTACTTAGAACCATTTTAAATCATTACCACGTAACGAAATATGAGGATATCATCATTATTTAGGTATTTCAACTTATAAAAATTAAGAAACTTTTAAAATGTTAAAAAATCAAACAAATTCAATAACATATGAAAATTAAGAAAGAAAGCACTATCTTCATGTCATTTTTATGAAATGATTAAGATTGGGGTACTCGAGCAACTTTTATCCTTGACAACAATTTTCAACAAAAAAAAATAGAGTTCAAATCCATAAAACCCATGGTTTATAGAAATTATTGTAGTTCCTGAATATGCCTTTCTTGCCCTTTTTCCAAAAAGTCAATATGTTGGTGTTCAAAATAGAGTAACTTTTAGCAAGTTTGAACTTCACCTTATTATATCCAAAAACTATTATACTCAACTTTTGGATGTAAATTTAAAAAATATATATTTTTATTCCATGTTATTACCATGTGCTAACACTGTAACACATGTACCCAAAAAAGGCTAAAATTTAGAATGATTTGACAGTTATCGATCCCTTCCAGCTAACTTCCAAGCTGTTACATGTACCCAAAAAAGGCTAAAATTTAGAATGATTTGACAGTTATCGATCCCTTCCAGTTAACTTCCAAGCTGTTCAAATTCACCCAGTGAGGAAAAGCCAAAGAAAATGGAAACCAACAAAGCTAAGAGAGACGATAAGGGAGGGAGAGGAAGGAGATTTGAGGAGAAAAGGGAAGCAGAAATCAAGAACTTATTCACAAACCCCTCTCCCTCCAAAAGAAAAAAGAAAGACAAATTAACATGATACGGGAAAGGAAAAATGCAGAAATTGGCGGGAAAATGAAACAGCAAAACTAGTGCAGAAATTAGCGGGAAATGAAACTGCAAAAATAGTGTACATTACATATTCCACCACAATGAAGATTCTCCTTCCTGCCACAGCATGAATGCGAATGTAGCATAGGCTGAGTAATTCTTAGCAGCTTGACGAATAAATGGAGTTGCCCGTTCACCAGTTTGAGAGAAGAAAATAACCTTGACCTTATTATTAAGAAATATAAGAAACCTGTCAAATTTTAAGCAAGCCGCCTAAAACAAGTACACATGGCAGAACCAGGGTACTAAACATGTTAGTGTAAATGGAAATATATCCTCACATTTTCAAGCAGACGTATTCTTGCATAGAATACAACTAGTCAAGCTACACTTCATCAAAAAAAAAAAAAAAAAAAAAAAAAAAAAAAAGAAGACGAAGCTAGTCAAGATGCAAAGCAATGTGAGTGTGCAGCCAGTCCATACAAAATACTAAAACCCGTGACAGAGACTTTGAACAAATCAAAGAACATGACAACTTAGTCAATGCCAGCTACAGCAATTATTTAAACCATGTAGTATTAGTTAAAAAGAAGCTGCACAGCATAACATTCCCTCACTTTCTACAAAACCATGGTAAAGGCATAAAGCATATTCTTCCTTTCAGGGACTAGGATTTAATTTAACTTTAATTTTAAACACTAAGAGGACACTTTGAAAAGTGCTGCTTGGGATCTTGATTTTTTAAGTCAATGATGGGACTTCATTCTTCAAGATGCTTTAAGCAGATAGAGGAGTGCGTGATTATGACCTTTGATAATTGCATTGTAATTGACCTGTTAAATATGATCAGTGTACATGCAGTAGAACTGGTAAAAATAAGGGCAACCTTAACAGATACTTGAGTGTACATGTTAATCAAGCTAGTCAATCATAAGTTGCAGCAACTGCCCATCTCTCATCACTTAGTTTTCTTTCTTTTTTAAAACTAAAGTAGCTGGGAAGGCTGTCAGAAGTTGTACCTTGTGAGGTTTGCTTTTCAGCAGAAAATCCTGTGCCTGAAATTAAAAGAAGCTGTGAATCAGAATATATAAAGCTAGTCAAGTATTAAAGCTTGCAAAACCTGTCCATCATCAACAAGTTAAGCACAAAATGTGCATGCATACTGATCCATCTAGAAGAGACACAAGTGACGTGAATGTGGAAAAACTCGCGATATACAACTAGAGAAGAAACACAGTTGTCTAATAGCCTGCTTGGCCAAGCTTTTGGGACACGGGAAATAGTTTTTTTTTTCCTTGACAAGAAATGGTTTATTTTATATTTAAAAAAGTACTCAACTATTTTGACGAATTAAGGAGTTCTGAAATATTAAGGACTTGATTATTATTTCAAAGAATTAAGGAGTTTGGCCAAACTTTAAAGAAAAGTATTCTAGGTAGTAGCTTAAACTAATTTTTCTGCAGCAGACTGGAAATAAAAATTTGTAACCTCTCCTTGAAAGCACAAGCAGCATAGAAAATTAATTTACAGGGCAAAATTACCCTTACCAAAAATTAACATTTGCCAAACTATCCCTCTTTATTTACCTGTATGTATCTCAGTTATAATGACAATTATATAGACATATACGCTTTCCAATCAAATGAATATTAAATGACTAAAAGTATTGCAATTATGACTTTGAAATAACTATATTTATATTGATTTGTGTTTTTTTATTTATATTACATTTAATTAAATAAAATTAAGATTTAACTAAAGTCTTTTCATAATAAATATTTTTTTTTGAGATGATAACAAAGTCTATAATAAATATTCAAAATCTTTTATCGGTTTAAGTAATATGGATTGTAAAAAGTGAACCTCTTCTGTCGCTTTTCCGTAATATGAGGCTCAAAAGTACTGTATTAAAAGAATGGTCAAATATATTTATTTCTCTAATACTGACAAAAACACTTTTTTTATGGGTTACTGACAAGTGACAAAAACAGTTCTCAAATGATTGACAAACCCAAACTGCTACTCTCTCAGACTTGCTTCTCTGATAAATCTACTTTAATAAATTCTTCTCAAAATAAGCAAATTTTGGAAGTTTGACCAAACCAGCCCACTCCTTAAAAACAAGCTCGCTAAAATCTTTGTTCCTAAAATCCGACGAAACTGCCATTTTCAGTTTTTTCACACATTAACCCGCCCTGGTGGGAACATACTGGGTTTGTTGTTGTTGTCACACATTAACCCCACCCATCAGCCAAATTATGCAATGACAGCAGAATAAAACAAAAGACGAAAGCTAAATCTCACGGTACCATTGACTCCTTTGAGTAGTACCGAATACGTGGCAAACTTAGAATGGTCGTCGCAACCCAATCAGTAACTGAATCAATGGAAAGTTCTCCTTCATACCTAGATTAATCAAGTATCATTAGCAAAATACAATTAGCAGGAAATTGAGTTCAAAGCAAAGTAAGTCCACGCTCTAGCTTTGAGCTCCAACCAAGAATACATGTCCGGATGACAAAAAAATAACATGAAGAACGGTGAGAAAAGAAACTCACCTAGACATGCACCTTAAACCTCTACAACCTGGGGGGAAAGCCACAAATGCTGGAATTCCTGTAAGTGAACCAATAAGTCAAGCTAAAAAGGGTGAAGAGATGGGGAATTCATGCATCAGTGTCAGTTAATCTGTCAAAGCATAATGAACTGCAATTCAAATTGATTTTGGCGGACAAGAAAACCCCTATCAAAATCGTAAGCTAAGGAAAAACAGAGGGAAGTCCTAGATAAACATGTATATAGTCAAAAAATTATCATATTTTCCTCAATCTCGGTTCCTTGTTCTTAGTGACCGAATATTAGACCTAGTGAGCTGAGTGCTGCAGAAGAATAGTGTATCTGAAATCTTCTCCTACCGTTTTCGCTTAATGCAAAAATAGAAATCATAGCTCACTGAACGCAAATGTATAATTTACACAATATAGCATCTAGGGAAGAGTTAATCATGATAAGGCCACTCCACCGACTATTCAGTTTCATATCTCCAGATCTTCTTACTACTGCAAAGGCCTTTTGCATTGCCACCTCATATGTACTCTTTTCCAAATTCGATGAGCTATGGTACTTCAAGTCCATCGCATCCTTCCTCTAATGAAATTATAGCAGACATGATTCAGATTACTGGTCAAGTGCTGCAGTTAAATGCTGAACACCACATAAAGCTATCTAATTCCTTCTTTTTTTTCTTTTTTTGCAAAAGACAACCAAAAATCCCAAGGGCCAGAGGCACGGTTTGAAACTCGGAGGATAACGGGCCCTCCCCCCTACCTTTCTCCACTTAAATACCAGGCTTATGTCAGTCCGAACGTAATTCTCATCTCATTCAGTCCCTAAAATATATATTTATTTCATTATTAAGTTACCAATTGAATCTCACATTTCTGTAGATGATTTCACTGGAAGAATAAATTATCAGCCATAAATATGAACTCCGTGAAATGCGTTCCAAGCTTAATTTTCAGCAGAATATGCTCTAACTGCAGTATTCTGTAGAAGCATTTTTGAGGAATGACAAAGTAAAATTGACATTTTTTTATTAAAATACTTTCCATGTCTAAAAAATGGTAGTCCACCAGGTCCTTTCTCAGCTAGATATGTGGCAAGTTGAACATCAGCAAGATCAATAACTCCAGTATCTGCGACCCCATCCAGCAAAGTAACTGAAGAGACAAGATAGAAGAAATAAATGGGAAAACACACCAAATAACATTAGCAGGGTATAAACAAAATACACCAAATAACATCAGATATTATAGATGGGAAATAAATGTCTACAAAAATATTCAGACTCTTACCAATTCTCTTCCATTTGTTTGAAAATTGGGCACATCTCACACTCCAGGGAGAAAATATCTAGAGAAGAATTTTGGTCAACGTTCATCATAGGAGTAAATAAATGGAAAAAATAAAAATTAAATAATGAAAGAGTATATAGTTGTGAGAAACTATACATATTGAGGTAATACAGGCTCGTCATGCCAAAAAGAGTTTCATGGAATGCTATTGAACAATATTATCAAATGATGCAATTAACCCTTCATAACACCCGGATATATAAACGAGGGAGTACATTTTGGTTTATGAAATAGTATGCCTAGGTAAATCAGTGGAACTCTATATGTACAGAGGGTGAATAATGAAGATACAAACTTGTAGATACATAAGAATTCAAAAGAGTAAGAAATATTCCAGTTTAGCACATATATTAAACCTGAATTAACAATGCCTTATCAGTTTCAAGCTTGGATCGAAAATTCTCAGAGCTTATAACATCAAAAGCATGGTCTTCATGATCTAAGATACAAAGATAAAGAAATCTGCATCAGAAAAACATAGATAGTGAATCTAGAAAGAACATAACTAAACTAAAATCACTGGCAGTATCACATTATCACTGGTTTATCTTTCTGTGGGGTTGGGGGATGGCAGCGGCGGAAGTGCTTGCCTAGCAAAAGTCTATCTAAAGAGGTGTTACAAACCAAACGAAAATGTCTCCAGGAGAGGAAAGCTGATCTCTGAAATACTTCTCCCGGCATACTGCTCTTTAGCCTTTTCAATAACATGCTGAATTGCCAAAGAAAATATATATTAAAAAATAAAACAGAACAGATTAATAGGAAACGTGAAATGAATCTACAGATTCCCATTTTTGGTACTAAATTATCTGTACAAACTAGAAAAGAAAACTTACGAACTGCTCATCAATACCGAATAAGTCATAATCTCTCTTCCACATTTGATTTGTCAGCAATTCAAAAGCATAACGAGCCTGTGAAATAATCATGCAGCAATCATGCCTTGGGAAAAATTCATGGTATGGAGGAAGAAGTGAAGCAAATTGGTAATGATAAGTGGTGCAAAAAAGCCAGGCAACAGGTAAGTAAAATCGACCACTTAACAGCTGTCTAAAATAGAAATATCAAGACCTATAATCACAGGAAGGGCAGCAGCTATGAACATACCATGGCACTAGGAAAAATGCTAAGATGTGTCTTGGAGATCTAAATGCATGCAATACCATGGTTAAGGCATTGAATGTGTTCTAGCTAGCAATAAGAGAAACAACCATAATGATAAAGAAGCTGTTGGATAAAGCATCTGGCAATATTTGGACGGTTGGTATGAGCAAATCTTTTATGTGAAAAGAAAATAATATTTTAAAAACAAAACTATGTGCGGATCAAAAACAACAAACAACAAACCCAGTTTGATCCCAACATGTGGGGTCTGGGGAGGATAGTCTGTACGCAGACCTTACCCCTACCTAATGCAGGTAGAGAGGTTGTTTTCAATAGACATATGTTCGGATCAAAAAGAAAATGTGAAAAGACTAAGGAGAGGACGTCAGCATGAAGATACGGTAATGGAGCAAACTAAATTAGCAAGTGATGAGACAACTAACCTTAATAAAATCGATGGTAGAAGGAACCTCAACGCCTAAATTCCTGTAAATAATACCATTTTATTTCCAGCAAATCAAATCCATAACAAATCCAAATCAATTTTCGTTGGTGTTCAATTACTAGATTTGACAGCAATGATGTGGAATAGCTGGAAAGTGAAAGTGCAATAAACTCGAAGCACATTCGGTACATATCTCACGGAAAACAATTATATAATGTTCACGGGTCATATCCACTTCATCTCATCCCAGCAAAAGGATATTATAAACATTATCACGTAGGTGGACCTTTTCAGTTCATTGGTAAAAAATGGAAATAAAATTTTCCAAAAATAAACGTCAACTTATAAAAAAAATTTGTAAGTACGAATGAAGTAGGATTCTCAAGTTATAATTTTTAAACCAAGCATCGATAACTTAATTTACAAGCATAACAGAGTCTCTTCCTACTCTTTCCATTCGTTCACTTTTTAAGAAGTGGTGTAGTGGAGCTATGTTTTATCGGTCACTGAGCAGAACTCACTCGGGTTACATAAGGGCATCTAGCGGGGATTAATTTTTTACAGATTATGGTGACCCGTTAGCAGAAAATACTAAAGTTGCTGATTGTGTAAAATGCACTAATACTGAGTAAAAGCAAAAATTGCACAAGATTCTACGAGTAGTGGTTATGTTACATCCATAAGATTCTATTAAAAGCGAAGATTGTGACATGTTGATAGAGATAGAAATACTCCTCTTTCATAGAAAGAAGTGCTTTCAAAAGACTGATAAAGGGGCCCATTTCAATAAGCTCCAGGAATGGAGGGAACAACCACTGGCAATGATAATGATAATGTGGCAAAGGACAAGAACAACCTTGTAGTTGGTATTAAGACTACCATTTCCACAAGAACAAGTTTAAGTATAACACAAAGGCAAATCCAAACAAGAGCAGCTATTTAACAACAAGGCCATTGACGAATTGACGTCTAGACTGAGATAAGATTTGAGCATCTATATGTTTCACGACAGCAAAATCAGTAAACCTATGTGATGAATATTGTATAAAGTATGAGGTTAATTCCACACACAGACACACACACCCTTAAGGTATGGGTTTTGGAGACACCAACACCCCTGAAGGTTCTAATGAGACATAAACACCCCTTAATGAGGTTGACTAATCACTCAAATTACCAGAAACAATTTCAAGCAGGAAATATTTGTGTTCTACTTTCAGGGTACCTATGTCCAATTGAAACCTGAATCTTAGGGTCTAAACTCCATCCTTTATTGTGTTTGTGGAATTAACAAAAAAAGAAGTAATTTCATATAAAGGATAGAGGAAGCACTGTTGGAATAAAAAGTATATCTACTGTGTATATTTTTTTGATATGACACTGTATTCTTTAATATGACACTGATATCCGGTCCCACGACTAAATCAAAGTGTACAATATATGTTGACAGGTATAACAAAAGGTAATCAAGAACTAAATTAATATGTAACAATGGAATGCCTGTGAAAAGGACGTACCACTTTGAAGAGAGTTTCTCGTACGCCTGATTAACTTCCTCAATTGAACTTTGCGATTTGATACCCAATGCTACAAGAATCATGCCATAATTCAAAAAAACAACTCGCCATACAGTAAGAAAGAGAACTAAAAGAAAGAATCTACAGGATTCATAATAAAGTAATAAGAGTGTGGACTCACCATCATAATGCGAACGGGGAAAGGCACGAGGAATTACGACTAACTGATAGAAGAGTGAAGCACAGAAAAGTATAAAAGGGATAGAGTATGCCTTAAGCATCGACAGTATTGAAGAAGTGCCCGCTGGTTTTGCAGGAACCCTAGAAGCAGAGGACGTCGCCATTATCGAACTCTGCTTTTCGGACAACCGGAGGAATTGTTTGGGGCTTGGGAATGGGATTAAAAGCAGTGGCCGACTGACTACTGGTACACTGATGTCTCGGATCAGAACACGGTTTGATTCGTTTTTTATATTGTCGGGCCAAGTATTTTCCGTATCATATTCGGAGTTGCAGTTCAGGGTTTCTTATACTAAAAGTATCCTTATAATATTGCAAAATTACTTATAATTCTTATATTTTAAAATCAAACACTTAGCCCTCATTTGTTTTTTTGGTTAAGATTAAGACGTCTGAACCTGAATACCCATTTGAATATTAAGATTTGTATTACAATTAAGATATTTGAATCTGAATATATTAAGATGTGTATTAAGATCTGAATACTAAATAATTAAGTCCGTTTGATTTTTAATATCTGAATGTATAAAAATTATCTTTATATGAAAATTAATAAACATAAAATTCAAATAAAATACTAACTAATCTAATATTCTATCAATAAAATATATTTTTTTAAATGATAATTGTTGGTGGTGATGGCTAACGGGTGAATGCCGACTAAAGGCGGTGGTTGGTGGCAATTTTGATGGATGATGGTGGTTCATGCTAGTAGCTAGTAGTGATTGTTAGTGGTAGCGATTATGATTGAGGATGGTGGTGGTGGGTGATGATAATTAATAATGGCGGGTGGTGGTAATAATTGTGATTGAGTAATGTGGTGGGTGGGTGGTGATAGGTTATAATGATGGGCGGTGCCGGCTGTGGTTGTTGATGGTGATGGGGTGGTTAGTTGTGGTAGTTGAGGTGGATGAGAATGATGGTGGTCGGAGTGGTGGGGATGATGGGTGGTGATGGTCCATAATGGTGCGACTATGATTGAGGATAATGGTGGTTAAGTATGGTGGTGATAGCGGCATGGTGGTAGTTGCTAATGGTAGGCCGTAGGCGGCGGCAGCAGTTATTAATGGATATGTGATAGCATCTTAATGAAATTAAGTCTTTATTATAGATCTTAATCATACAGGCCTATTCAGGCCCATTAAGTGGTTGTAAGTACAAAAAAACACTTAATGATTAAGATTTAAATAATTAAGATTTTTAAAACAAACGCACTTAATGTCTGAGATCTGAATAATTAAGATTAAGACCTCCATTAAGTGCAAACAAATGAGGCCTTAGACTCCTTTTATTATAGAAAATCATATACAAATATTAGCTGGAGTACTACTTTCATTTTACTAAGATGTTATGTGTTTAGTTTTGATTATTAAGTATAATAATATCTTCCACTTTTAAAATATAAGTTGTTTGTATTTCTTTAAACAAATTATCAATTCTTTTGAAATGATTAAATTAAGTAATATTTTTTCATATAAGAATTGTTAGTTTTTATTATATTTTATATCTTTATTGTTTCGATTCAAATTATCTTAAATTTACTTAATGTAACGGCCCGGCCGGTCGTTCCGTAAGATTAGCCTCGTTTTCTTTGTTTTTATCATGTGTTGCTTAACCTATTTATGTTGTGTTGGATCGGTTGGTTCATGTTCGAAGTGGTCATGGTGTGAAATGAGACACTTAATCTCTTAAGTTGGCTTAATAATTGGAAAAGTCAACAGGGAGTTGACTTATAGGTAAACGACCTCGGAATGTGGATTTTAGGGCTCGGATAGCTTCGTTAGGTGATTTGAGACTTAGGAGTGTGTTCGGAATATGATTTTGAGGTCCGGAGTAGAATTAGGCTTGAAATGGCGAAATTGAGTTTTTGGAGATTTCCGGCCGACAGTGTAAAATAGGCTATCGGGTTTTTGGAACAGGTTTGTAGTGTCATTTTGGATGTGTGTGCAAATTTTCAGGTCAAGTGGACGTGTTTTGGGTGGTTTCGGCATCATTGGCGAAATTTAGAAGTTTTTAAGTTCTTAGGCTTGAATCCGAGGTAAATTTGGTGTTTCGACGTTGTTTTGAGTGTTTCTAAGGATCGACTAAGTTTGAATAAGTTATGGATGTGTTGGCATGTTTGGTTGAGGTCCCGAGGTCCTCGGGTGAGTTTCGGGAGTGTTAATGAACCAATTCTTGGTTTTGAGAGTTGCAGATTTTGTTGGTTTTCTGTTGCAGGAATTTGGTTCATCGCGTTCGGAGGGGAGCATCGCGTTCGCGAAAAGTAAATGGGGGAGATGAGGGATTTGTTATATGCATTCGCGAGTAGGAGGATGCGAACGCGGAGGTTGAGTGAAGTGTTCTATGCGTTCGCGTTCATGGGGCCGCGTTCGCGAAGGGTAGTGGCAGCTGGGGACCCTAGGTCCCTTTGGTCTATGCGTTCGCGTGTCAGGGGATGCGTTCACGGACGAGTGAGTTGGTAAAGCTTCGCGTTCGCGAAGCTATGGGCGCATTCGCGAAGGGCAATTTTGGAGGCAGGCAAGATTAGCCTACGCGAACGCGAGAGTTTGACTGTGTTCGTGTAGAAGGAAACATCTGGGCAGAAAGTATATAAACCCATCTTCGCGATTCTTAGCCCATTTTTCACCATTTTTGAATGGGTTTCAAGCTTTTTGAGAGGGATTGAAGAGGGAATCGAAGGGAAACACTTAGAGGTAAGGCTTTTGAACTCAATACTCGATTCTATGGTAATTTCTAACTAATTAAACATGAAATCAGTGGGATTTAAGCCCTAAAATTGGAGAATTAGGGCTTGTAATTGGAGACCTTTGATTGGGGATTTGAGGGACCATTTGAGGTCAGATTTTGATTTTGTTGGTATGCATAGACTCGTGAGAAGATAAGAATTATTGTGATGTGATTTTTATCAAATTCCGAGACGTGGGCTCGGGGGTCGGGTTTGGCCAATTTCGGGATTTTTGGTTAATTATGATAATTTTCGAATGGGCTTTGTTCCTAAGCATATATTGATGATATTAATATGGTTTTTGCTAGATTTGGAGCAATTGGAGGTCGATTCGAGAGGCAAAGACATCGCAGATTAGTATTTTGGCCGGTTCGAGGTAAGTAATGACTGTAAATCTTGTCATGAGGGTATGAATCCCCGGACCTTGTATTCTATCACTATTTTTGGAGTGACGCACATGCTAGATGACGAGTGCGTGGTGCGCACTATTGAGGGATTGTGACTTGATTCGTCCCGTAGCAACTATTAAGTTGTGTATTTGATTCTAAATCATATGATAGTTCATGTTTTAAGACTATTACTATATTTTGGCTTGTACGCCATGTTTGGGGCCTTGTGTCGACCTGTTTGGACCCCTTGGGGGCTGTTTACTACTATTCATCACTGTGTTGACTTATGATTTACACTCAGTCATATCATGTTTAACCGATTTCGAAACTCAGTCTTACTTATGATATTTTGGGTCGAGTACCCCGTTTTATTGATAACCCGAGTGGCTCTTTGAGAGATTTCTGACTGAGTGTGGCCGAGGGCCTATGTTGTGAGGATATTATGGGATCGGGTTGTACGCCGCAACATGTTACACTACTTATGATATGTGAGAGGCCGAGAGCCTAAGTGATTATGCCACGAGATGGCTTGACAATAACGCTTGGGCTGTAGGAGCCCCTCCGGAGTCTGTACACCCCTAGTGAGCGTACGTACCTACTGAGTGCGAGTGTCGAGTGCCGAATGACGAGTGATTTGGGAGGCATGAGTGACTATGAGGTAGCCCGAGGGGCTGATACTGAGTGATTGTGAGGCATACTGAGTGACTGATGATGAGTGATAATACGCCCGAGGGCAGTTTATGATACATGTTTTCATATGAAAGACTGATTATGAACCCTGTCATCTTATATACTGAATCCATTTGATTTCTATGGAAATTGTGGAAAGGATATTTTTACTGAAATCGATTTTTAAATGTTACAAGATATCGTATTTGTGTTTCCGAAAGAAGGATTTTCATTTATTGTGCATCGATGACTGTTTTTACGTGTTTCATAACCTTAGACATTATTTACTCTCATTACTACTGAGTTGACTTACTCTCATTACTCCCTGCACCTTGTGTGCAGATTCATGTGCTGGGTCTGAGCGCTAGCTATTTCGCATTCTCTTGGAGCCGGTTGGGGATTCTAAGGTAGTTGTTCGGCGTCCGCAACATACCCTTTTCCTTTCTTATCCTATCATTTACTATCTATTCCTATAACTGGTTGTAGTAATTAAATAGTATTACATTGTATCGTTCCATAGATGTTCATGACGGTTGACTCCAGGTTTTGGGGCAATGTCTCAACTCTTTAATTTATCTTTGTTGCTTTGAATTGTTAAACCGGGAAAATTTATGAAATATCGAACAATTTTAATTAAATGGAAAGTCTTATGTGTTATTTCGCGGTATATTGGCTAGCCTAGTACCTTGATAGGCGCCATCATGGCCAATTTAGGTTTGGGGTCGTGACAAGTTGGTATCAGAGCCTAGGTTACATAGGACTCACCGATCATGAGCATGTTTAGTAGAGTCTTGCGGATCGGTACGGAGACGTCTGTACTTATCTTCGAGAGGCGGCAGAACCCTTAGGAAAAATCTCACATTCTCACTTCCAGCCAGACCAGATGCTATGGCCTCAGATGCAGTGATTACAGGTATTGTCTCAGTCTGTCACCGAGATGCTTCGGTCTTATTTGATCCTGGTTCCACGTATTCTTACGTTTTATCATACTTTGCTCATTTTCTGGATATGCCCCGTGAGTTTTTAGTTACATATGTTCATGTGTCGACTCCAGTAGGCGATACTATTTTTGTAGACCGTGTGTATCGGTCTTGTGTGACCGTGTGTATTGGGGGTCTGGAGACCCGAGTGGATCTGTTATTGCTTAGCATGGTTGACTTTGATGTGATATTAGGCATGAATTGGCTATCTCCATGTCATGATGTTCTAGATTGTCACACTAAGTCCGTGACCTTGGCGATGCCAGGATTTTCGAGGGTTGAGTGGAGAGGTTCTATTGAGTATGTGCCTAGTATGGTGATTTCTTACCTGAAGGCTCAACGTATGGTGGAGAAAGGGTGTTTATCGTATTTGGATTTTTTGAGGGATGTCAGTGTTGAAACTCCCGCTATTGATTATGTTCCTGTGGTCCGTGATTTTCCGGACGTGTTTCTTGCTGACCTGCCAGGTATGCCACCTGACAGGGATATTGATTTTGGTATTTATTTGGTGCCGGGCACTCAATCTATTTCTATTCCACCGTAAAGTATGGCACTGGCGGGGTTGAAGGAATTGAAAGAGCAGCTTCAGGAACTCCTAGATAAGGGGTTCATTCGGCCTAGTGTATTACCTTGGGGTGCACCGGTGTTGTTTGTGAAGAAGAAGGATGGTTCAATGAGAATGTGTATTGATTGTAGGCAGTTGAACAAGGTTACAGTCAAGAATAAGTATCCTTTGCCTCGCATTGATGATTTGTTTGACGAGTTTCAGGGGGCCAGAGTGTTCTCTAAGATTGACTTGAGATCCGGGTATCATCAGCTGAAGATTCGGGATTCTGATATTCTCAAGACAGCTTTCAGGACTCATTATGGTCATTATGAGTTTATGGTGATGTCCTTTGAGCTGACCAATGTCCCAGCATCGTTCATGCATTTGATGAACAACGTGTTTGAGCCGTATTATTGTGTTCATTGATGACATCCTGTTATATTCTCGTAGCCAGAAGGAGCATGCTCAGCATTTGAGAGTTGTATTGCAGAGACTGAGGGAGGAGAAGCTTTATACAAAGTTCTCCAAGTGTGAGTTTTGGCTTGGCTCAGTAGCTTTCTTGGGGCACGTGGTGTCTAGTGAGGGTATTCAGGTTGATCCGAAGAAGATAGAGGCGGTACAGAGTTGGCCCAAACCATCCTCAGCTACAGAGATTAGGAGCTTCCTTGGTTTGGCGGGGTATTACCGTCGCTTTGTGGATGTGTTTTCTTCTATTGCTTCGCCCTTAACCAAATTGACCCAGAAGGGTGCTCCGTTCAGGTGGTCGGACGAGTGTGAGGAGAGATTTCAGAAGCTCAAGGATGCATTGACCTCAGCTCCAGTGTTAGTATTGCCATCAGCTTCAGGTTCTTATACCATATATTGTGATGCCTCGAGGATAGGCATTGGTTGTGTTTTGATGCAGGAGGGTAAGGTGATTGCCTACGCCTCGCGCCAATTGAAGACTCATGAGAAGAATTATCCCGTACATGATCTCGAGCTTGCAACCATTGTTCACGCCTTGCAGTAATGTTTTTCGGATTGCATTTTTGCATAATGATTATTCAACTTGTGAGTTCTTCTTAATCTTTAAAATCTTTCTACTTAGAGATCTAGGATAACTTTTTTTGTGTGAGTAGAATTAAGGTATAATGATTTTCAATTTCGTCTCTTTTTCTAAGTACAGATTAACAATCATTAAATGCAGTATATTGGAATTATGACCGTACATGAAGTGTCGTTAGAGTGACATGCCTGAATGTACTAACAGACAATCTATGGATATAAAAACTATCAAAAAACTCAAAGTGGTGCATAAATGCATATCCCTGGCATTAAAACAGCACCAACTAAAGTTGTACGTAAGTAAGAAAAATACTAACGCTTTTTTCCCCAAAGCAATGAAACTAGGAGTACACCTAAAGCGCTATTGAGCTCTCAAAAATACAGAAACATAAAAAAATTATTGGAACATAGATCCACTAAAACCATAAGGTATACCAATTGGTAGCATAGTTCCTTCAAACCCACATAATCACAGCAAACAAAGAATGCATAATTAAATTTATAAACTAAAACGTCAAATATCCCAAGTTAGTTTGATATTAAGCGGAGAATCAGACCTGTTTTAAGTCGTAAAGCAACATAACTAAGAGTCTAATTTGATAAGCAATAGAATTGTGAGTTGTGGCAGAACTCAACGTTTCGTTCATTCTTAGGATTCTTTTATTAATGGTTTTCTGACCTAAAATAGGATTTTATTAAGATTCAATATTAAATCATGCAAAGAAAATGTATTAGTAGTTATGTTAAGTAAGGAAACTTTGTATAATATAAAATCTTAATTGATTTTAAGTCCAAAAAGAAAAAAATTTGATTTGATTTTAAAGTCACAAATATTACTAAAGTATTCAAATGACAGTGCATGAACACTATTTTTAAAGGGTAAAAATTGTGAACGATATTTCGCTAAGGGCCTTAGTGCTTTTAATATAATATAGATAGATAGATATAGATATAAATATATATGTCACGACCCAAATTTTCCACTGTGGGGATCGTGATGGCACCTAACGTTGAACCCGCTAGGCAAACCAACGTGAAAATTTAATTTACTTTACTCTTTCATTATTAACAGATAATGGTGAGATAAAAAACCAACAGAAATGAAAATACGAAATAAAGTAAAGCCTAATAACTTAATTTAATATCGTTACGAATTTCACAATACCAACCCAGAATTTTGGTGTCACAAACTCACGGACTGTCTACGAATAATGCATATAAAGGTCTGAATGAATAAGTACATCTGTTTCTGAAATAACTAGAACAGAATACAAATGAAGTAGAAGGGGACGCCAAGGCCTGCGGACGCCTGTAGGACTACCTCGGTGTCTCCACGTGGAATGAAGGCAGTCTCCTCGCTCTAAGGTCCGTAGGGTCCTGTACTGGGATCTACACAACAAAAATGTGCAGAGTGTAGCATCAGTACAACCGACCCCATGTACTGAGTAAGTGTTGAGCCTAACCTCGGCGAAGTAGTGACCAGGCTAGGACACGACAACCAAAACAACATGTGCAGTTTAATAATATACGGAAGAAATAATAACAATAATAATTGAGCAGCTAAGTACAAAGAAAAAGGGGAACATGCTGAGGGGAAAAATATCAAATACTGGAAATAACAGAATAAAACCACAATTCAAATATCAAGCTTAACAACAGAAAATAGCAACACAAAGGAAATAGTGCACGGCATCACCCTTCGTGCTTTTACTCTCATTCTCACCAAATAGTATATGCAAATGCATGGCATCGCCCTTCGTGCTTTTACTCTCATCCTCACAATAAATCAATAGAAATAGCTTTGCATCACCTTTCGTGCTTTTAATATCATAATATGGCACGACATCACCTTTCGTGCTTCACACTCTTTCACAATATCATACACGGCATCACCCTTCGTGCTTTACACTCTTCCTCACCCAAACCATATTAAAAAAACAACAATCCGGCAAGGAAATTCCGCAATAGGAACAACATCAATAAAATCATAACGTTCCGGCAAGGGAACCACAATATAATCGATACCATCCCGGCAAGGGACACAACTATAACCAATCTCACTTAGTACATAACTTCACATAGAATTTCTCAACTGATACCAATACTCAACAATAATCAACCTCAAGAATTTTCACCAATACGAATAACCACAAAATGAAACTCAAGTAATAATCAATGAAAAACCACATAATTCACAATGTTCGACTCACGGGCATGCATGACACCAACGTATAGGTACTCGTCACCTCACCTATACGTTGAACATGATATTAACACATAGCAAATAGGACACAACACCTATTCCCTCAAGCTAAGGTTAGGCCAAACACTTACCTCGAATTTCACGACCAAACTCAAGTCTCGATTACCGCTTTCCCTTTTGAATTTGACTCCAATTCACTTGTATCTAGACATATTTAACTTAATAAGATCAATAAATGCTAAACAATTTAATCCCAACGCTTAATTATAGGTTTTATACCATTCTTCCCCAAAAGTAAAAAATCGACCCCGGGCCCGCTTGGTCAAAACACGATGTTCAGACCAAAACCCGATCACCCATTCACCCACGAGTCCGAATATGTAATTAGTTTCGGAATCTGACCCCATAAAAAGGTCTAAATTCCAATTATTCAAAAAGCTCTAACTCTACCTAAATCCCCAATTTTTTGCCCTTAAGAACATGATTTAGGCCTAGAAATCTAATGAATGATAATAGAAATTGAAGAAAACGAGTTAAAGAACACATACCTGTGGTTTTGTGGTGAAATCCTCCTTCAAAAATCACCCAAGTTCGAGTTTTAGTGAAAAAGTTATGATATTTTGAAGAAGTCCCGTTTTGCTACTGTTTTTAAAAGACTGAGAAAATGTGTTATGCGTTCACGACCAAGCATGTGAGTTCGCGTAGGCTTCCCCTCCTATGCCCTTCGCGTTCTCGTCAAAAGGGACGTGTTCGCACAATGTAAATGATGCCCATCCCCCAGCCCCTTCATATGTTATGCGATCGCGACTGACTTGGTGCTCCGCGTTCGCACCCGGGTCTGTGCGATCGCACACCAGCCCCTTCCCCGTTTGTGCATTGCGTTCGATTGGTTACCATGCGTTCGCATAGAGTAACTACCTGGACACCAGCAAACAACATTTACACCAGATTTCTAAGTCCAAATCTGACGCCTATCCGAAACTCACCCGAGCCCTCGGGGCTCCAAACCAAACATGACACAACCGCAAAAATATCCTACGGACTTACTCGTGCAATCAAATCGCCAAAATAACATCTTAAACAACGAATTTAGCATAGAAATCAAAGAAAATTTTCAAAACTTTCAAGGTATCAAATTTCACAACTACGGGTCCGAATCACGTCAAATAACCTTCGTTTCTTACCAAATTTTGCATACACAACTTAAATATCATATTGAACATGTACCGGGATCCGGAACCAAAATATGGTCCCAATGCCATAAAGTTCAAATATAATCAAATTTCCAAAAACTCTTATATTTTCAGAGAAACAATTTCTTTTAAAAATTCTTTTCTCGGGCTTGGGACCTCAGAATTCGATTCCGGGCATACGTCCAAGTCCCATATTTTCCTATCATGGGTCCGGGTCTGTTTTTTCCAAAATATTGAGCAAAGTCAACTTAAATCAAATTTTAAAGGCAAAAATTAGCATTTTTTTCAGTTTTTCATCTAAAAGCTTCCCCGCTATACACCAGGGCTGCGCACGCAAATCGAGGTGAGATAAAAGGAGGTTTTAAAGGTCTCGGAACATTGTTTTGACTTATAAAACAAGGGATGAAATTTTGGTTCATCATATTATCCACCTCTAAAACAAACGTTCGTCCTCGAACGGACATAGAAAGTACCTGAATCGGGGAAGAGATGGGGATAACAGCTCCGCATATCGAACTCAGACTCCCAGATAGCTGCCTCGGCAGGCTGAACTCTCCACTAAACACGAACCGAAGGATAACTCTTCGATCTCAACCGACGAATCTGCCGGTCTAATATGTCTACCGGCTTCTCCTCATAAGTCAATTCTTTGTCCAACTGGACACTACTGAAGTCTAACACATGGGATGGATCGACGTGATACTTCCGAAGCATAGATACATAAAACACTGGATGCATGGATGATAAATTCGGTGGCAACGCAAGTCTGTAATCCACCTCTCCCACTCTGTCAAGGATCTCAAACGGACCAATGTACCTAGGGCTTAACTTGCCCTTCTTTCTGAATCTCATCACGCCCTTCATGGGCAACACCCCCTCTCCGACCATGAATGCCAAGTCACAAACTCTGCGGTCGGCATAACTCTTCTGCCTGGACTGAGATCTAAGAAGTCTATACTGAATGATCTCTACCTTATCAAAGGAATCCTGCACTAACTCCGTACCCAACAACCGAGCCTCTCCTGGCTCAAACCACCCAACCGGCGACCGACACCGTCTACCATATAATGCCTCATAGGGAGCCATCTGAATGCTCGACTGGTACTTGTTGTTGTAGGCAAACACAACTAATGGCAAGAACTGATCCTAAGAACCTCCAAAATCAATGACACGGGCTCGCAACATATCTTCCAAAATCTGAATAGTACGCTCGGGTTGCCCGTTCGTCTGACGATGAAACATGGTGCTAACTCAACCCGTGTTCCCAACTCACGCTGAACTGCTCTCCAGAAATGCGAGGTAAACTACGTACCTCGTTCAGAAATAATGGACAGGGGCACACTATGAAGACGGACAATCTTTCTAATGTAGATCTTTGCTAACCTCTCCGAAGAATATGAAACTGCCACAAGAATGAAATGCGCTGACTTGGTCAGCCTATCCACAATGACCCATACCGCATCGAACTTCCTCTGAGTCCGTGGGAGTCCAACAACGAAATCGATGGTGATACGCTCCCACTTCCACTCAAGAATCTCAATCTGCTGCATCAATCCACCAGGTCTCTGATGCTCGTATTTTACCTGCTGACAATTCAAGCACCGAGCTACATATTCCACAATATCCTTCTTTATTCTCCTCCCCCAATAATGCTGCCGCAAATCCTAATACATCTTTGCAGCGCCCGGATGAATGGAATACCAGGAACTATATGCCTCCTCTGATATCAACTCACGAAGTCCATACACATTGGACACACAAATACGACCCTGCATTCGTAAGATTCCATCATCACCAACTGTAACCTGCTTGGCACTACCGTGCCGGACCGTATCCCTAAGGACACACAAATAAGGATCATCATACTGCCGGTCTCGAATACGATCAAATAATAAGGAACAAGCAACTGTATAATCTAGAACACGACCGGGCTAAAAAACATCCAATCTCATGAACCGATTGGCTAAAGCCTGAACATCCCAAGCAAGCGGTCTCTCCCGACTAGAATATAAGCAAGACTACCCATACTGGCTGACTTCCTACTCAAAGCATCGTCCACCACATTGGCCTTCCCCGGATGATATAAGACGGTGATGTCATAGTCTTTCAATAGCTCCAACCATCTCCTCTACCTCAAATTCAAATCCTTCTACTTGAACAAATATTGCAAACTCTTGTGATCAGTGAACACCTCGTAAGACACGCCATATAAGTAATGCTTCCAAATCATGAACTGGATAATTCTTCTCGTGTACCTTCAACTGACGTGAAACATATGCTATAACCTTGACATCCTGCATCAACACTGTACCAAGTCCAACCCGAGAAGTATCACAATACATAGTATTGTGGGCAAAACCAACACCGGTGCCGTGGTCAAGGCTGGCTTGAGCTTCTAAAAGCTCGCCTCACACTCATCTGATCACCTGAACTGGGCACCCTTCTGAGTCAACTTGGTCATCACGACTGCAATAGAGGAAAAGCCCTCCACAAACTGACGATAGTAACTTGCTAAGACCAAGAAATTCCGAATCTCTATAGCTGACGTGGGTCTAGGATAACCCTTGACTGCTAAAATCTTCTTGGGATCCACTTGAATACCCTCTACTGATACAACATGACCCAGAAATGCAACTGAACTCAACCAGAACTCACACTTGGAAAACTTAGCATACAACTGATTGTCCTTCGGAGTTTGAAGAATGACTCGAAGGTGCTGCTCGTGCTCCTCCTGGTTGCAGGAGTAAATCAGAATATCATCAATGAAGACAATCACGAATGAATCCAAATAAGCCCTGAACACTCGGTTCATCAATTCCATGAAAGCTGTTGGGGAATTTGTCAACCCGAATGACATCACCAAGAACTCATAATGCCCGTACCAAGTGCGAAAAGCTGTCTTAGGGACATCAGATGCCCTAATTCTCAACTAATGGTAGCAAGATCTCAAATCAATCCTCGAAAATACCTTGTCCCCCTGAAGCTGATCAAACAAATAATCAATCCTCGTCAATGGATACTTATTCTTGATGGTAACCTTGTTTAATTGCCGATAATTTATCCACATTCTCATCAACCCATCCTTCTTCTTAATGAACAACACCGGCGCACCCCAAGGAGAGACACTAGGCCTAATAAAGCCTTTATCAAGCAAATCCTGCAACTGTTCCTTCAACTCCTTCAACTCTTGTGGGGCCATACGATATGGCGGAATAGACATGGGCTGAGTGCCCGGAGCCAAATCATTGCAAAAGTAAATATCTCTATCGGGTGGCATACCCGGCAGGTCTGCAGGAAACACCTCTGAAAACTCACAAACAATGGGCACAGACTCCATAGAAGGAACCTCGGCATTGGAATTACGAACATATTCCAAATAGGCCAAACACCCATTCTCGACCATGCGTCGAGCCTTCACATATGAGATAACCCTGCTGGGAGAATGACCAGGAGTCCCTCTCCACTCCAGTTGAGGCAACCCCGACAACGCTAATGTCACGGTCTTAGCATGACAATCCAGAATAACATGATAAGGGGACAACCAATCCATCCTTAGAATGACATCGAAATCAACCATATCAAGGAGTAGAAGATATACACTAGTCTCAAGACCCCCAATAACCACCACACACGAATGGTAGACACGATCTACCACAATAGAATCACCCACCGGTGTAGACGTATATACATGAGTACTTAGGGAATCACGAGGCATAATCAAATAAGGAGCAAAATATGATGACACATAGGAAAATATGGACCCTAGATCAAATAAAACTGAAGCATCCTTGGTGCAAAATGAAACCATACCTGTGATGACTGCATTGGAGGCCTCAGCCTCAGGTCTAGCTGGAATAACATAACATCGGGGCTGGCCCCCACCAATCTGAACATCCCTAGGACGGCCTACTACTGGCTGACCTCTACCTCTAGTATCCTGGCCTCCACCTCTAACTGCATGTCCTCCACATCTAGCAACTCGACCTCCACCCCTAGCTGGCTGAGGGGGTGGTGAAGCACCTGGTGCGGGAATCATATCACGAGAACCCCGGTGCTGAGAACCACTCGAGGCTCGGGGGAAAAATCTAGCAATGTGCCCCGGATCACCATAAGTATAACAAGATCTCAGCTGCTGAGACTGCTGGCCCTGAAACTGTCCCTATCGACCTGAGTAACCGCCCTGAAAACTCAGGAGCGGCGGTGCACTGATAGGAGCTGGTAGTGCACTGTAGAGCAACTGATCAGAATATGGTATGTGGGGACCACGACTACCTGGAGCACTACGAGATGCCTGAAACGCTGACTGAAACGGCATAGGAGGATGGCCTCTACCAAAAGAATCCCTGCCCCTAGATGAGGCTCCACTGAACCTGCCAAAATGACGAGGCCTCTTGTCAGACCCCTGACCACTGCCTTGTGATAAAACCATCCCGACTCTCCTGGCCACATTGGCCGCATCCTGAAATAAAATATCACTCCCTGTCTCTTTGGCCATATGTAATCTAATCGGCTGAAATAATCCCTCAATAAACCTCCTCACCCTCTCTTGGTCGGTGGGAAGTATCATAATAGCATGTCGGGCCAAGGTGATGAATCTGGTCTCATACTGCGTGACTGTCATAGAACCCTGCTGGAGACGCTCAAACTGCCTCCGGAAATCATCTCTCTGGGTGACAGGAAGAAACTTCTCCAGGAAAAAATCGGAGAACTGAGCCTAAGTCAGAGGTGGTGACCCAGCTGGTCTGGTCAAGCAATAATCCCTCCACCAAGTCTTGGCGTGACCTGCATGGCGGAAGGTAGAAAAATCGACCCCATTGGTCTCTACTATTCCCATGTTCCTAAGAGCCTCGTGGCAACTGTCTAAGTAGTCGTGGGGATCTTCTGAAGGTGCACCGCTAAAAGTAGTAGTAAAAAACTAGGTGAACCAGTCCAATCTCCATAAAGAATTAGCAGACATAGCTGCTCCATCACCGACTTGAGCCCCAATACCTGGATGAACTACCCCAGCTATCCGAGGTGCTAGAGTCTGAAACTGAGAAGCCAACTGCTCCGGAGTGCGAGTAGTGGGAGTCTGGGCTCCTCCCCCAGCCTGAGAGACGGATGGTGATTTAGGAAGTAAACCTTCCTGAGCAACGCTCTCCATGAGGCCCACAAGACGGACCAGAGCATCCTGGTGTACCGGGGTGGCAATGAACCCCTCAGAAACCTGAGCTGGTCCAACCGGGACTGTATGGGCAGGAACCTCATCAGCAAATTCTACTTGAGGCTCCGCCACTAGGGTTGCTGCTCTGGGCTGAGCTCTACCCCTGCCTCGGCCCCTCGTAGGAGCTGCAACTGGAGACTCGGGCTGCTGATCAGTAGACGAAGAAGCACGTGTTCTCGACATCTGCGAGATAATAGAATAGAAGTTCAGCTAGCATTTAGAACTCAAATCGCACGACAGAGAAGAATAGATGTGAAGTTATTCCTAAACTCTGCAGCCTTTGGGGATAAGTACAAACGTTTCCGTACAGATCCCTGAGACTCTTCTAAGCTTGTCCGTGAGTTGTGAGACCTAAGCAACCTAGTGCTCTGATACCAACTTGTCACGACTCAAATTTCCCACCGTCGGGACTGTGATGGCGCCTAACGTTGAACCCGCTAGGCAAGCCAACATGAAGGTTTAATTTACTTTACTCTTTCATTATTAACAGATAATGGTGAGATACAAAACCAATAGAAATGAAAATACGAAATAAAGTAAAGTCTAATAACTTAATTTAACACCGTTACGAATTTCACAATACCAACCCAGAATTTTGGTGTCAGAAACTCACGGATTGTCTACGAATAATACTATAAAGGTCTGAACGAAATAAGTACATTTGTTTCTGAAAAAACTAGAACATAATACAAATGAAGTAGAAGGGGACGCCAAGGCCTGCGGACGACTGTAGGACTACCTGGTGTCTCCACGTGTAATGAAGGCAGTCTCCTCGCTTTAAGGTCCGTAAGGTCCTGTACTGGGATCTGCACAACAAAAATGTGCAGAGTGTAGCATCAGTACAACCGACCCTATGTACTGAGTAAGTGTCGAGCCTAACCATCCCGACAAGGGACACAACTATAACCAATCTCACTTAGTACATAACTTCACATAGAATTTCTCAACTGATACCAATACTCAACACTAATCAACCTCAAGAATTTCTGCCAATACGAATAATCACAAAATGAAACTCAAGTAACAATCAATGAAAAATCACATAATTCACAATGTTCGACTCACGGGCATGCATGACACCAACGTATAGGTACTCGTCACCTCACCTATACGTTGAACATGATATTAACACATAGCAAATAGGACACAACACCTATTCCCTCAAGCTAAGGTTAGGCCAAACACTTACCTCGAATTCCAAGACCAAACTCAAGCCTCAATTATCGCTTTTCCTTTTGAATTTGACTCCAATTCACTTGTATCTAGACATATTTAGATTAATAATATCAATAAATGCTAAACAATTCAATCCCAACGCTTAATTATAGGTTTTATATCATACTTCCCAAAACGTCAAAAAATCGACCCGGGCTCGCTTGGTCAAAACACGAGGTTCGAACCAAAATCCGATTACCCATTCACCCACAAGTCCGAATATGTAATTAGTTTTGAAATCCAACCCCAAAACGAGGTCTAAATCCCAATTATTCAAAAAGCCCTAACTCTACCCAAATCCCTAATTTTTTACCCTTATGAACATGATTTAGGCCTAGAAATCTAATGAATGATAATGGAAATTGAAGAAAACGAGTTTAAGAACACATACCTATGGTTTTGTGGTGAAACCCCTCTTGAATAGTCGCCCAAGTTCGAGTTTTAGTGAAAGAGTTATGATATTTTGAAGAAGTCTCGTTTTGCTACTGTTTTTAAATGACTGGGCAAATGTGCTATGCGTTCGCGACCAAGCCTGTGCGTTCACGTAGGCTTCCCCTCCCCTGCCCTTCGCGTTCGCGTCAAAAGGGACGCGGTAGCACAGTGTAAATGATGCCCATCCCCCAGCCCCTTCCTATGCTATGCGATCGTGAATGACTAGGTGTGTTCGCGTTGAGTAAAATACCAAGGCTCCGCGTTCGCACCCATGTATGTGCGTTCGCACAGTTTAAACCAGCCCCCATCCCTGTTTGTGCATTGCGTTCACATGGGTTACCATGCGTTCGCATATAGTAACTACCTGGACACCAGCAAACAACATTTACACCAGATTTCTAAGTCTAAAAACACTCCGACGCCTATCCGAAACACACCCGAGCCCTCGGGGATCCAAACCAAACATGTACACAACCTCAAAAATATCCTACAGACTTACTCATGCGATCAAATCGCCAAAATAACATCTTAAACAACGAATTTAGCATAGAAATCAAACAAAAAACTCAAAACTTCTAAGGTATCAAATTTCACAACTACGGGTCCGAGTCACGTCAAACGACCTCCGTTTCTTACCAAGTTTTGCAGACACAACTTAAATATCATATTGAACATGTAACGGTCTCCAGAACCAAAATACGGGCCCGATACCATAAATTTCAAATATAATCAAATTTCCAAAAACTCTTATATTTTCAGAGAAATAATTTCTTTCAAAAATTCTTTTCTCGGGCTTGGGACCTCGGAATTCGATTCCGGGCATACACCTAAGTCCTATATTTTCCTACGGACCCTCCGGGACCGTCAAATCACAAATCCGGGTCCGTATTCCCAAAATATTGACCGAAGTCAACTTAAATCAAATTTTAAAGGCAAAAATTAGTATTTTTCTCAGTTTTTCATATAAAAGCCTCCCGGCTATACGTCTGGGCTGCGCACGCAAAAAAAAAGTGAGATAAATAGAGGTTTTCAAGACCTCGGAACACCATTTTGACTTATAAAATAAGGGATAATCTTTTGGGTCATCACAATATATAACATTATTATATTTGGGATGAAAATCATTTACCCTTTCCAACTTTGCTCTAAAAATCAAACTCCCCCTTTACTTTGAACAATAGTCATTCTCCTCATTTTATCCTATGCAATATCAATTTTTCCCTTGATATTTGTCTAATACGTTTTTATATTATATAGGATAATATTTTATTTTTTAACCTAGACATTTTACATATAATTTAAATAATTTTCTATATTAGTGTAGATTTACTTAAGTTCATTAACATTATAAGTAAAATAATCTTTTTTATAATTATATTACAAAATCTAACGCAATTTTTTTATAATTTTTATTAAATATTACGTGCATTAATTATTTATGTATGTAGGGATAATACATAATTACCCCTTTGAGGTTGTACCAAAATTTTAGTTGCACCCCTTAAAAATATGGGTGTCCTATGACCCACCCCTATATGTAGTTAAAATATAAAAAGTTTCAGCTATTAAGCTAATGTGGCATAGCGAGTGGTATTCACTCTCTTGAGGAGAGTGAGAGACAAAAAATACAGGTTAAAAATTTAATTTCGCCACATATTTTAAAATGTATTCCCTTACTTTTCTTATTATATTATTTTCTAAATTTTCCTTTTCTTTTTCCTTCTTCCTTCTTCTTCTTCTTCACTTACTCCTCACCTGAAACAATGGAGATTGATATGATAGAGCTCACTTCAATCTCATGAATCAAAATTCTAAATATTAAACAATAATAAGAAGCTCTATCAGATTTTAAACCGATGAACAGTGGTACCAAATTTGGGGGTTTTTCGCTGTAAGTCCAAAATTGCGAGTTCGAAATCGATTGGGTGCGGTCTAATCTTGTTGGAGAAAATCGTAGCTGAATCCACAATTGGGAGTTGATTGGAACTGATTTGAGGCAGTTTCAGTCGGAGATTTCAAACTAGTTTGCAATGAAGACGAGGAACTGGGTTTCTTCGATTTTGTGAGTATTTGTTCAAATTAATATCTGGGTGTTGATTCTCTATTGTTGAGTTTGTATTTCATATTTGAGCTACATTGCGAAGGTATTGACTGAGTTTTGGGGTGGGTATTGACTGAGTTTTGTGAAGAATGAGTATCTGATGGGTTTGTTTTGGGAAAAAATAAAGACGTGGGGAAGTGGGGTGGATTTAATGGAGTTCTGCCGGTGGAAATCTCTGGCGAGGCTGTGCTCGTCGGAGAAGAAGGCCCAAAAAACAAAGAAGCAAAAATCTAAAAAAGATAAAGTTGAAATAATGATAAAAATAAAAATAATGAAAAAGAAATTACATGGAACAAGCTGGTTAGTGCGTGTAATCCACTGATTTTCTTGAAACTGGTGGTTATCTCAAAAGATGGTATTTATTACAGCTCAAATAAAATCAGGGGGGTTATAGGACACCCGCATTTTTAAGGGGTGCAACTGGAACTTTGGTACAATCCCAACGGGGTAATTATGTATTTTCCCATGTATGTATGTATGTATGTATGTATGTATGTATGTATGTATGTATGTATGTGTGCGTACACATATATTTAAGTTTCGCTCGTGTTCTCTATCATCTGTATAGATAAATGAGTTTTGATCGTCATTAATAAAATAATTTTCAAATTATAATTTATAATGCATTTACAATATAAATAGATAATCTTTTAGAATTATGATATAGCTATCAAAACTCATTTATTTATATAGAATTCTATGATAAATTTATGTATATTTTATTTAATTTTTTTTGTATTACTTACATTCAAATATGTTTGTAAAGGTTTTACTCCCATTCATTGTCACTTTATGAATATATATTAGAGCTTTGATTTCTATAAATAAAATAAAATTATTTTTATTTTGCTCACTATAGAATATATTGCGTAGATTATTATTTCTCGCTCTTTTTTTTCCGTCTCAGAAATAATTTCTCTGCTCTGTACAAGTACTTTTGTTATATAAATTTTAATAAACGAAAGAAAAATATAATGATTTTAAAAAAGTAAAAAAGTAAAAAAAAAAAAAAGAAGAAGAAGAAGAAGAGGAGACAAAGGTTGATATATAAGGGTAATAGGTATTTAAAAAAGGTAATGGACATAAATGAGGGGAGAATGACTATTGTTCAATGTTGAGGGGGAGTTTGATTTTTAAAGCAAAGTTAAGGGGTGTAAATGATTTTCAACCTTATATTTGTGTAGGGATATAAGTGTTTGATTTTAAAAAATGAAAAACTATCTGTTATTGAGTAATATTACAAGTAGGGACGAAATATTTTTACCACCAATACTAATAATACAACAATTTTAACAAATGTAATATATAGCACATAAGCGACGCCGCTTAATGCACCTCTTTCCTTGGTCTAGTTGTCACGATCCAAATTTCCAACCTTAGGGATCGTGATGGCGCCTAACACCATACTTGCTAGGCAAGCCAATGTTAGAATTCAGTTAGCTATTTACCTTTGATTATGTACTCAAATAAATTAAACGTAAACTTAATCTAATGACTTCCAACGAATAACTCCAAAAATAAAATAATAAACAAATAAATAACCGAGCCACGAACTAATTAACGAAGCTGCCTCAACGGGCTGGCCTTTCCAATGCACTCGGACTGAAGGATAAATCTTAGACCTCAACTGACGAACTTGCCGGTCTAAAATGGCTTCCGGCTCCTCCTCATAAGTCAAGTCTTTGTCCAATTGGACAGAGTTGAAATCTAACACGTGGGACGGGTTACCATGATATTTCTGGAGCATAGACACGTGGAATACCGGATGAACTGAGGATAATCCTGGAGGCAATGCAAGTCTATCAAGAATCTCAAACGTCCCGATATACCTAGGGCTCAACTTACCCTTCTTTCCAAACCTCATAACGCCCTTCATGGGCGACACACGAAGCAATACTCTCTCTCCAACCATGAATGCCACATCACAAATCTTACGATCGACATAACTCTTTTGCCTAGACTGAGTTGCACGTAGTCTCTCCTGAATAATCTTGACCTTATCTAAGGCCTCTTGCACTAAGTCTGTACCTAGTAACCGAGCTTCTTCCGGCTCAAACCATTCGACTAGCGATCTATACCGTCTACCATATAATGCCTCATAAGGAGCCATCTGAATGCTCGACTGATAGCTATTATTATAAGAAAACTCCACTAACGGTTTCAAGAACTGATCCCAAGAACCTCCAAAGTCAATTACACAAGCGCGGAGCATATTCTCCAAAATCTAAATAGTACGCTCGGACTGCCCGTCAGTCTGAGGATGAAATGTTGTGCTCAACTCCACTCGGGTAACCAACTCACGTTGAACTGACCTCCAAAAGTGCGAAGTAAACTGTGTACCTCGATCGGAAATGATAGACACAGGCACACCATGAAGGCGAACAATCTCCCGAATATATAACTCAGCCAACCGCTCCGGAGTATAAGTACTCACCACAGGAATGAAGTGTTCTGATTTAGTCAGCCTATCCGCAATAACCCAAACTGCTTCAAATTTCCTCTGAGTCCGTGGGAGTCCAACAACGAAGCCCATAGTGATATGCTCCCACTTCCACTCAGGAATCTCTATTTGCTGAATAAAACCGCCAGGTCTCTGATGCTCATATTTTACCTGCTGCCAATTTAAGCAACGATCCACATACGCAACAATGTCCTTTTTCATCCTCCTCCACCAATAATGGTGCTTCAAGTCCTGTTATATTTTGGCTGCACCTGGGTGTATGGAATACTTAGAATTGTGAGCCTCCTCAAGGATCAACTCACGAAGGCCATCAACATTAGGCACACATATACAACCCTAAATCCTCAAAACACCGTCATATCCAACTGTAACCTGCTTGGCATCACCGCGCCGAACTGTGTCCCTAAGAACCATCAAATGCGGGTTATCATCCTGCTGCTCTCGGATACGCTCAATTAGAGAAGACCGAGCGACTGTACAAGCTAGAACACTGCTGGGCAAAATATCCAACCTCACGAACTGATTCGCCAACATCTGAATGTATGAAACTAACGGTCTCTCATTGACTGGAACATACGCAAGGCTGCCCATACTCAGCGCCTTTCTACTCAATGCATCAACCACCACGTTGGCCTTCCTTGGGTGATACAATATAGTGACATAATAATCCTTCAGTAACTCTAACCATCTCCGCTGCCTCAAATTTAGATCCTTTTGCTTGAATAAGTACTGGAGACTCCGATGGTTAGTGAAAACCTCACACGACACGCCATAAAGATAATGCCTCCAAATTTTCAATGCATGAATAATGGCTGCCAACTCTAAGTCATGAACAAGATATTCTTCTCATGGACTTTCATTTGCCGAGACTCATATGCAATCACCCTTCCATCATGTATCAATACTGCTCCAAGTCCAACTCGGGAAGCATCACAATACACATTGAAAGAACATGAACCTGATAGTAACACTAACACTGATGCTGAAGTCAAGGCTGTCTTGAGATTTTGAAAGCCCGATAGGGCACCTTTCTGAGTCAATTTAGTCATCGGGGCTGATATAGACGAAACCCCCTCCACAAAACGATGGTGGTAACCCGCCAAACCTAAGAAACTCCTGATTTTTGTGGTTGTAGGGGGTCTAGGCCAGTTCTTGACTGCCTCTATTTTCTTAATAGTTAATCATAGCCAATTACAGAATTATCAAATAACTTTATGTTAACCATAATCTCCCCTCAAACCTTCCCAACACTAATAATGAGATGCGATGCATGAAGACCTCATAATTATATACCCGAATCAACGTGTCTCATTTAACGCCACATGGGCGAGCACCTACATCGTAGGTTAAAGCTCAATAGTTATAACACGAATTTGGCAAATTATGAACAGATAAGTTTACAGAATTTTCAAATAAGCCTAACAGGCATGAGTCCCTATTTGTTCTATAATAAAATTTTAATTTCACAAGGGAGAATTTAAACACAAGAATTTTCATCACAGGGATCAAGTCCTTATATAACTTCTATTGCGACTCGTAGCCCGTTTAAACATATCAATCATATTAAAATGCGAGGATTTCACCCTCAGTTCTGAATCACAAGTAATATGCACATCATGCCACTCGAAACATTTCCTTTTCTTCTTTTAAATATTTCCGTTAAACAAAATTACAACACGTAATGATAGACACAACTATCTCCACAGAATTTCTCAATACAAGTATTCACATAAGTAGATTTTAGAGTTACGAAGCTCGCCCGAGAGTGGAGCATGTTAGGAGGACCTTCCTAGATACTTATAACCGAATCAATTTAAGGAAATTATCACTTTATAATAACTGGAGATTGTTCTTGTAATGGCACCATTTGATATAAAGACCTTAGCCATACCATAGAAAATATATCAATTGGCTGGGTCTCCAACTCTAGGAATCTGACCTCCACCTTCAACATTCCGACCCATTTTTCCTTAGCTGGTCATGTAAGTTGAGTTGTAACTGTAATGATGCACGTAGCCTGAGTGCACTGACGAAATAATTCGGCTGCTCATACCGAGTTTATACCAAATAACTGGAATAACCGCCGTAGGAATCTTGTAGTGGTGGTGCATTTAAAGAACTCATCGAAGCATCCCGAGTAATAAGATATATGGACTGGGCTGGTCGGTTTCCCAAGCCCCTACCGAAATAATTTGTTGTTGCAAAGAAAATCCACTAAATCTTTTAGAACCTTGAGACCTCTTAGTCTCCTTATCTTCCCCTTTTCCTCATCCTGGACACATTCTAACATCTAAGCAATTTCTACCACTAGCCAAAATGAAGTATCAACTTGCCTGAGTCGTACAAAATTTTACGATCATAATTGAGTCCTTTAATGAGTCTGTGGACTTGCTCTCTATCTATATGAACCGAAGTAGGAGTATGACGGGCTGACTTATCAAACCTGATGGCATGTCCTGACACCGTCATGGTGACCTGACGCAACCGTTCAAACCTTATACGCCATGCTTTATGGAGAGTCCGAGAAACAAACTCTTGCAATAACATTTATGAGAACTGAGTCAAGTAGTTTGTGTTGCATTGGATGGCCGTCCTCTTCATAGGCTTGCTACAAATACCGGCGACCCATTTTTTCTTTTACTATGCTGACTCAACACTGCTGAGCTACCCCATTTATTTATATGCTCTTCGTTATTCTTCGGGGTAACTCTTATCCGTATTGCTGCACAATGATCCCAAAGGTAAGGCTCTATACAAATAATTCTTGGCATGAACCATATCATCTAGAAGCTCGCCAACCACTGTACTCCCTCTGGAGCACCCCAAAATCCGCAACCGTGACTTCCACGCGAGTAGACCTTCTGTAGATTTAAAGTTGGATATATAACTCCTTTGGTACTGAGGTATAGGGTTATTAAAGAGTCAGACATATTGCAAGTCCCAACTTTACCTCTTGCAAAACCTCAGAACTTATACATTCCAAGCCAAAAACCGATGTAACACATGACCCCGCAATCTATTCCTTGACGGTGGACTTTCCCACTAGGCACGAAGTCACAGGTCACAATGTGTGATAACACACAATGTTAAACTCCACAGCTCTTATAAATCATCCAGATGCCAAGGTCCGTTGCACCCCTACATGATTCACTGGGTGATCTCTCAATACGTCCGCATCTTCAATCAGAGCCACAACTAGTCTAGTAATTACCTAATCTTCCCACCACCTCTTAGTGGAATCCGTCATCTGAAACACAATAAAATCAACCCCATTGCTTTCAAATATTCCCTTGTTATGCAATACTGGAGTAGCTATGAATCCTTATGGAATCTGGACTAGTCCAACATGTACCGACTGAGCTAGAACCTCCGCGTCTAGATCCATTTGAGACTGTACAATAGGTGCTGATGTTCGAGGTTTAGACTGAGCTCTGCTTCTGTCTCTTCCCCTAATCGTAGCTGTCATTGGGGCTTCATCTCTTGTCCAGTTGTAGATGCTTTGCATGTTGTCATGATTTGTGAGAGGACAATAATAGACAAGTTCAATCATCAATGGTAGAATAAATTCGCACGATATAGTAGAATAGAAGTGAAATTGTTCCTAACTTCATAGTCTATGAGAGATAAGTACATACGTCTCCGTATCGATCCTTCAGACTCTACCAAGTTTGTTCGTGAATTGTGAGACCTAAGAAACCTAGTGCTCTGATACAACTTGTCACGACCAAAATTCCCAACCTTAGGGATCGTGATGGCGCCTAACACCATACTTGCTAGGCAAGCCAATGTTAGAATTTGGTTAGCTATTTTCCTTTGATTATGTACTCAAATAAATTAAAAGTAAACTTAATCTAATGACTTCCAACGAATAACTCCAAGTATTAAATAATGAACAAATAAATAACCGAGCCACGAACTAATAATATATATATATATATATATAACTCTAAGACTACCCCCAGGGTCTAGTGTCACAATTCACGAACTTCTAAGACTACTACAAATAATGGGCTGAAAGAAATAATGTAACTGTTTTGAGAAAAATATAAAACAGTCTCTACTAACTAAGATAAGACTATAGGAATCTGCGAACACCAGCAGATATACCTCGTGTCTCCGAAGGATGGATATCACTACTAAAAATCTCTAATGCTGGCTGGTACCTGGGTCTGCACAAAAGAGTGCATAGTGTAGTATCAGTACAACCGACCCCATGCACTGAGTAACCGAGCCTAACCTCGATGAAGCAGTGACGAGGCTAAGGCGGGCAATTATAACTTAACCTGTAACAATATATATAATAAAGCAAGGAAACAATTCTACACAATCAAGAAAGATAAACAGCGACACTAAATAAAATAACTCAATCGCCTATTCCAGGCCTCAGCTATAACCAAGATCTCACATAAATTTCCAAATTTCCAAACTTCACTTTAAAATAACCGTATGTGTATAATATGAGAAACAATAGAGTAAAACAATAAAATTTTCAAATCTTTATGTTTAAAATCAGTAAAACATAAATATCCTCCCTTATCACTTTCTTGTTGCGGCGTGCAACCCGATCCCACCTATCCTCCCTTATCACTTTCTTGTTGCGGCGTGCAACCCGATCCCACCTATCCACCCTTATCACTATCTTTTATTTCACCTGTCCACCCTTATCACTATCTTTTATCTCACCAATTGTAAACAGAAAACTGTACTTCTCATAAACTTCATCAATATTATCTCAAAATGGAACCAATAGGAATATGTATATATATATATATATATATATATATATATATATATCGTAAAACAATATCAACCCACTCAATCTGTATGTACCACCATGAAACCAAAGAAACCACTAATACTTTTCCAAAAATAATTGCATCAAGACTTAACAACAAATTAACAAGCCAAGTAATCATAGAAACAACAATGGACATGAAACAATTAAGACATGAATCAATTAAATTGGAAACAAGGAAGGGATCATGTAAGCAGGCCATTTGGTGGTGCATAGATACTCGTCACCTCACCTATACACCACACACATGAAATGTCACATAACAGTTAAGTTGGGGATTCCTATTCCCTCAAGTCAAGGTTAAACCAAGCACATAACTCAAATTCGCAGGCCACTCACTACTCAATTATAGCTTTTCCTTTTGAATTCACCCTCAATACACTCGAATCTAATCATAATTAACTTAATATCATTAATTAATGCTAAAGAAACTAACTTTACTGAAAATTATAATTTTTCCTAAGTTTTCTAGAAAAAGTTAAAACCCGACCCCGGGACCGCTTGGTCCAAACTTGGGGTTCGAACCAAATTACGTTTACCCATTCTCCCCCAAGACCCAATATACAATTAGTTTCGAAATCCGACCTCAATTCGAGGTAAATATTTGATTTTTACAAAATTTCCTAATTCTACCCAAACCCTCAATTTTTACCATGAAAACTCTTGATTTTTTGTTTAAATGTGATGAAAAACATTAGGTAATTAAAAATGTAAAGTTTAGAATTGATTACCAACAACTTGGGATGAACTTTGATGGAGAAAATCATCCTTAGGGCTGTGTAGTTCAAAATATTTGAAGAAAAAGGGATCTGTCCGTGTTTTCCAGTGTTTACATATAGCTGGGCAGGCCTTTATCGCGTTCGCATGGGCCTGCCCGCGTTCGCATAGAGTCAGGCATGTTGGAATTCGCGTTCGCAACCAAAGGGATGCCTTCGCGTAGATGTAGGGACCCGGGTCTTCACGTTCGCGACCCATAGGACGCGTTCGCGTAGAAGAAACGGAAGCCTCCTCCCCCAGCCCCAATACTCTCCGTGTTCACGATGGCCTGGATGCGTTCGTGAAAGGTAATCCCTCCAGTGCAGGGGACCAACGATGTCCATTCCCCTTTTCATGAATGTCCAGGGTGACAAGACCGAATGCAGCAGTTCCCCAGGCTGATGGATCATCGGAGCATGCCTCTGATATCCGTCGCATTTTCGCACAAACTCCTTTGTGCCTTTTTCCATGTCGATCCAGTAGTAGCCGGCTCCGATTAACTTCCGAACCAACGGCTCGACGCTCGAATGATTCATGCAGGCGCCCTCGTGGACTTCCATCAAAACATATTTGGCGTCTACCGGTCCTAGCAATATGGCGAGCTGGCCATCGAATGTTCTTCTGAATAAGGTACCGTCTTCGGACAAGTTGAACCGAGCCGCCTTTGTACGCAGAACTCTCGATTCTTTAGGACCTGAGGAAATTTTTCTGGTCTTCAGGTAATCTACGTATTTAATTCTCTAGTCCCAAGTTAAGCTTGTCGAGTTTATCTCGGCATGGCCTTCCTCCACTACCGATTTCATGAGTTGTACGACCGTTCCCAAGTTGAATTCATCGTCATCAACCGACGATCCCAAGTTAGCGATAGCATCGGCTTCGCTTTTTTGATCCCGAGGTACATGTTATAAAGTCCATTTCCTGAACCAATGTAACGTCACCTGTAGATTATCCAGGTATCTTCGCATTTGTTCCTCTTTGATTTTGAACTGTAACGGCCCGGTCCGTCGTTAGGTAGAACCTACATTATAATTATTGTTATTGGCATGGTATATGTTGGTTATTCTATTATTAATGTGTTAGAGTTAATAGGCTTGAAATCGGAAGGGTTAAATGAGAATTCAGTCACTTAGTCTTTAAAAATAGCCTTAGAATGGTAAAAGTCAACCAAGAGTTGACTTATTGGTAAACGATCTCGGAATATAGATTTTATGGCTCGGATAGCTTCGTTAGGTGATTTGGGACTTAGGAGTGTGTTTGGAATATTTTTGTGATGTCCGATGTAGAATTAGCCTTGAATTGGCGAAAGTTGGAAATTTAGAAGTTCTTAGGCTTGAATTCGACATAGATATGGTGTTTTGGTGTTGTTTTGGGTGCTCCGAAGGTTCGACTAAATTCAAGTTATGTAATGGGACTTTTTAGAATGTTTGTATCGGGTTCCGAGGAGCTCGGGTGAGTTTTGGATAGGTTTGGGCTGCGTTGTGCTCGTTTTTCTTATGCTTCGACGTCGTTTCTTCAAGCATAAATGATACCATATTGAACAAATGAGCTCTGATTACCATTTTGAATGAAGCATTAGATCCGTATCGTAATTACGGACCCGTAGCAAAAAGAATCGTCGAATTTGAACATCGTATGAGGATTTTATGGCCATTTTACCAAGGTTGCCCAGATTTTTCAGGTTAATGACGAAATTGCCCCTGACGGCGTATTAAAAACCTGCACTATTTTAAAATCTTAAAAATCTACATATATCCTTCATTATAAGGTCAAACTGAGTGATTCAAAAGCCTAAATTGATTAGAATTTCACAAGGAATCCTTTGGGAGAAGTAAAACGCGTGAACAATATATATATAACGATCAATTCGAGTTTTTCTTCAAATTTTTGACCGGGGAGAAGCTTTTGAGGCGATTTTTAAGAGAGGAAATCAGTGTTTTTCATAGAGATAAGTGTCTTGATCATTAAAACTCGTTTATGGGTGATTATAGAACGTAATCTCAGCATTTAATTTATGAAAATCGGTAGAAAAAGGTGGGTTTAGGGCTTGAGATTATGAGACCTTTAGGGGTCAAACGAACTCTGATTTTAGCGTTCTTTATATGTACGAACTCGTAAGAGGATGAAGAACAGTTTTGTATAAAAAAATTCAGAGTTTCGGGATGCGCGCCCGGGGGTCGGGTTTTGACCAAATTCGGGTTTTGGGCTAAATTTGATATTTTCGATTGGAATTTATTCCTTAAGTATAATTTGATGATAAAAATCTGAACTTGGTAGATTTGGAGCGTTTGGAAGTTAATTTGAAAGGCAAACATTGCGGAGTAGTTTCGGGCTAGTTTTGAGGTAAGTAATGTCTTGAAATTCTGTCCTGAGGGTATGAAACCTCGAACTATGCACCCTTTTACGGGTTTTGAACTGGAAAGATTGAAACTTTGGAAATATCTCCGTATTTAGGCGACCATTGAGTTGCTAAACCGATTTTTAAGCTTATGCTTAATTAGTATTTATATATTATGATATGTTTTGGGCTGTAAGCCGTGTTTGGGGCCTAGTGCCGATCTGTTTACCCCTTGGGGG
>MDKH01182129.1:0-14436 GCA_005239495.1 Nicotiana undulata | reverse complement strand
TTTCAATCTTTCCAGTTCAAAACCCGTAAAAGGGTGCATAGTCCGGGGTTTCATACCTTCAGGACAAGATTTCAAGACATTACTTACCTCAAAACTAGCCCGGAATTATTCCGGAACACGCTTGCCTCTCAAATCAACCTCCGAAGGCTCCAAATCTACAAAGTTCAGATTTGTATCATCAACATATGCTTAAGGAATAAAATTCCAATTGAAAAATATCGAATTTAACTCAAAAATCCGAAACCGGTCAAAACCCGACCCCCGAGCCCGCATCCCGAAACTAAGAAAGTTTTGCAGAAAAGTTTTTTTCATCTTCCCACGAGTCCGTACATATAAAGAACACCGAAATCGGAGTCCGTTTGACCCCTCAAATCGACTCTTGAAGGTCTCATAATCTCATGCCCCAAAATCCTATTTTTCTACTATTTTTCATGAATTAAAGGCTAGGGTTATGGTCTATAATCACCCATAAATTAGTTTTAATAATCAAATTGCTTACCTCTGTGATATCCACTGATTTTCTCCTTCAAAAATCGCCAAAAAAGCTTCTCCCCGGTCAAAAATTAGAAGAAAACTCGAACTTCTCGTTATATATATATTGTTCACGCGTTTTACTGCACTCAATGGATTCCTTGTGAAATTCTAATCAATTTAGGCTTTTGAATCACTCAATTTGACCTTATAATGAAGGAGATATGTAGGTTTTAAGATTTGCTAATAGTGCAGGTTTTTTAATACGCCGTCAGGAGCAATTTCGTCATTAACCATAAAGATCTGGGCAACCTTGGTAAAATGACCATAAAATCCTCATACGATGTCCAAATTCGACGATTCTTTTTGCTACGGGTCCGTAATTACGATATGGATCTAATTCGTCTTTCAAAACAGTAATCGGAGCTCATTTGTTCAATATGATATCATTTATGCTTGAAGAAACGACGCTGAAGCATAAGAAAAACGAGCACAACGCAGCCCAAACCTATCCAAAACTCACCCGAGCTCCTTGGGACCCCAACCAACTATACCAACACATCACATATGATCATTCAAACTTAGTTTCACTCTCAAAATACCAAAACTAACATCAAAACACCAAATTTACATCGGATTCAAGCCTAGGAACTTTAAAATTTCTAAAATCCACCAAAGATGCCGAAACTATCGAAAACAACTCCGATTCACCTGAAATTTTGTAGACACGTCCAAAATGATATTACGAAGCTGTTACAACTGTCGGAATTCCATTCCGACCCAGATAGCCTATTTTCCACTGCCAACCGGAAATCACCAAAAACTAACTTTCGCCAATTCAAGCCTAATTCTACACCGGGCATCAAAGAATTATTCTGAATACACTCCTAAGTCCCAAATCACCTAACAAATCTATCCGAGCCGTAAAATCCGCATTTCAAGGTGTTTACCAATAAGTCAACTCTCAGTTGACTTTCCTATTTTAAGGCTATTTTTAAAGACTAAGTGACTGAATTCTCACTACAACCATTCGATTTCAAGCCTATCAACTCTAACACATCAAATACAGTATAACCAATCTATAACAAGTCAATAACAAAAATTTTAATGCAAGTTTTACGTAACGACAGACCGGGTCGTTACAGCTTGTCTCATAACCCGGAGATGGACGTAAGGATAGGTTCCTCTCAGACAAATCAGTATCAGGAATGGTGCATCTCTGGACCGGGCGATGAACTCTTCTGTAGGAAACCACTCGAACATCCATTGAACTTGTTCCTCATCTAGATTATCGAAGAATTATACCCATTCTTTGGCATTCTCAGGTTGAGCAAACATATCGGGAATGTAAGTCATTCGCTTTGGATGGTGGAAAACGATGTGGTCATTCAACGCCCTTCGCTGAAACTCTTGTCGGTACTGACCCTTTTGAAGATGTTCTAAGAGCCAGAGTTGTAGTAATAAGTTGCAGCCCTCAAAGTGTTTTGCTCCTTTTTGGCATTTCTCTAAGGCTCGGTATACGTCTGAAATGATCATGGGCACGATGCTGAATGTCTGCCCACCAATCCCCTCCATTAGGGTCTTGGTTACCATAGCCAACCTAGTATGGATTCTTTCTTTCTTCATTGGAAACACGATTAGACCCAGGAAGCAAAACATGAAGACGAATACCCTACGATGGATGTGTGCCAAGGATGTGATGACAAATTCGTCATGGAAGGTACGGTATGATTTGCTGTGACCATACCTTTCATACAGGTAGTCAAAAGAGATGTATGATTCTATCAGGCATCCCAATTCAAAGCTCTTCTTCAAACCCATCATTTTAAAGAAACCCTTGCTTGTGCGGTTCTCAGACATTAACAAACCTGGAGTTTCCCAAGCTAGACCGGCCAATCCTCCTATCTCCTCTAGCAAAGGTGTCGTTTCGATGTCCCCAAAGCGGAAGACGGCCCTTTCAAAGTCCCAGAATAGAGTAGCAGCCTCTATCATCATGTTGTTAGGCTGGATATTCAAGAGGGATGGTAGATTACCCAGGTATTTCTTGACGAGGGTTTTGTCACTAGAATGCAGATCTTCTTACCAAATCAGCAATTTCGGGTGGATGTTGGTGACCAGGCCGAATCTGGGGACTTCGTGCCTCATATTTCTACAAGGCAAACAAGATTAGACCCTGAACCCCATCGGACTCGACTATTTAACATCAATGATTAACATGAAGCATTTAATTCTCCTAAAAAAATGCAGAGAACGTGATGATGTCTGTTTGGGTTTATGGAAACCCAGTGGACTTTTGGACAAGGCTATCTTAAAGGCTATTGTGTGGAAAACACGTTAGCCTGGCTAGGTTTGACCATGATACATGCAATAGTATAACGGAGTAAGGTTTCTATGGGGTTTTAGACTGGTACCCTTGAGCGGACAACTCAAGGGGGAAAGGCACGGAACCGTCGACTGCACCGCTGATCGACTAGTTTTACCGCAAATAAGCCTTTCCGAATTTAGGGGGTAATGATATAGGAAGGGCGCAACCACTCATCAAACGTTGCTATAGGATTTTGTTTGGCACGAGTGGAGTATGAATGTTGGATCATGGATAATGCAATAAATAATAAACATGTAGTCATGTATTTGCACGTTATGAAAGCGGTAAATACAACAGTTTATAATTTAAAACGGTTACAAAGGAAGGAAACCAGAAAGATATGTCAGTTACTTTTGAGAAAAATTAAATGCTTAAAGGAAATAAACAAGTAATTGCACATAGGAAGAGGTACAAATTCACAAAGCAATTTGAAAATGGTAAAAGCCTGAAATCCCCAGCAGAGTCGCCATGCTGTCGCGCCCCCATTTTTCCCCAAGCACTCCTTTCGAGGCCCAGTTTGAAAGGTTTTAATGACATTGGTTGGGAAAACTCATTCCTTTTGGGAAAGGGGTTTATTTATTTGAAGAGTCGCCACCTAACGATTTTAAGGTGCGTTAGGGCGCCTATTGGGGTTCATTTACAACTAAGTTTGATAACCAGAGACAAGGTAAGGGCTTTGAAATTATCCTAAGGGAAAGGTGTTAGGCACCCCTCAGGATCCACAAGTGTGGTTCCCGGCCAAATAGCTTTTGTCAATTTTGTACAATTAGCAAATAAACAAATATGGTTCAAATAATAGGGGATTTTAGTTTAAGTACACATACAATTAACGGAGAACTATATTTTGAAAAGAATTATAATCTAAGCATGTTTATGGGAGTAAAGGGGTATCCTAGGTTCATTTATAATATGGATCACATCAATGCAATACCCGGTATGACACTCCTCAAAGAGGGGATACATGTGGTATTAACGCACCGGTCATCATGTCCATATCTACCCTTTCCCACCCCGTAAAGGTAATTAAAGCGAGTGTTGGTCTCGACCTCTATTGCATGCTGTTACCCGTCCCTTCCTATTAGTCTCGGAGGAGTTTAGGACTTTTATCCTATAAGGGGGGGTTTCTAGGCAGACCCTCAGTTTTAAAGGTAAAATACTAATGCGACACATAAAGAAAGAAATAGGACTGCAGATAGGGAATAACACATAAACAGAAAAGGGGCTCAAAGACCTCCACAAATAATGCACAGAATCAACATGACTCAAACACAATTTAGGTCTGGTTTTAATTCATATCCTGTCGCGCCCCCTTTTTCATCGCGGAGTCCGAGTTTATGACATTGGTTGAGACAACTCATTCCTTTTGGGAAAGGGGTTTGTGTTTTTGAAGAGTCGCCACCTAACGATTTTAACGTGCGTTAGGGCACCTAAGGGATCCATTTATAACCACGTTGATTACTAGAGTCAGGGTAAGGGCTTGAAATTATCCTAAGGGGAAGGTGTTAGGCACCCCTCAGGATCCACAAATGTGGTTCCCGGCGGAACAACTTTTTGTGGATTTGTACAATTTAGCAAATAAACAAGTAGGGCTCAAATAATAGGGGATTTAAGTCTATGTACATGAGTTTGAAAACAGTTAATGGGAAGCTAACTTTTGAAAAAAATTACATATTTATGAAAATAAAGGGATATCCTAGGTTTTTTATAATATGGATCACATCAATGCAATACCTGATATGACACTACTCAAATAGGGGCTACACGTGGTATTAACGCACCGGTCATCACATCCATATCTACCCTTTCCCATCCCGTGAAGGTAACTAAAGCGCGTGTTGGTCACGACCTCTATTGCATGTTGTTACCCTTCCCTTCCTATCAGTCCCGGAGGAATTTAGGACTTCTATCCTATATGGGAGGTGCTAGGTTGACCCTCAAGTCTTAAAGGTAAAACTTCTAGGGAGACACGTAATAAAAACATATAGGACTTCAGTTAAAGGGAAAAGTATGGAAACCAGATAAAGGCTCAAGTATACCTCCACACATATTGCACATAACAACATGTCTCATACACAACTAAGGTCCATTTTTAGATCCTAAACATGATGTCTAATGCATCATGATGCATAATAACTTAACAGGATTTCTGAATGCACATTAGGTTATGCACAGTTTTAAGATAGGCAGGAATGATAGTTTTAACGTTATTTACCTAAAGCAAGATTTCTACGTATATAGCATCGTTGCAACAGGGTGAGTGCATGAATAATAACTAGTGTGGATTTATTTATCCTAAGGAAGGATTTTTTAAATGAAATTCAGGGCGTGTTTGCAAGGCAGAATCACATGACAACAATTTATTTTTGTTATTTATCCTATAAACATGATTTCTAAATGGTGGTGAGATGCTGAAAACAGTACATGTAAGTCCTAAATAGCATGATATCTAATGCTTTAATATGTTGTACCTAAACATGGCTGCTATTGCACACAAAGAAAGTAAACCTAGGAGGCATGATTTCTACCCTTGATTACACTACAACATGCATATTACCCCCCATTTTCACTATCCGTCCCCGAGTTGTTTACAAATAGTTATTAAAGACCATTGAATATGAATTACATAATTGAAATAGAGAAAAATAAGAAGTTAACTGTAGGGATCCTAGAGAATAGGCCCAGATTATCTATGTCCTCAATACCAAGTATGCTTCACATCCTTTTCACAATCCGGGTGTGTCAGAGTTCCCTACGGACCTCAAAGGATCCAGGGTAGTGCTCACACCCAGATTTCATAGCCAAGATAGAGTAGGTGCAGTGTGGAAGAGCCAGCCTTAGTGTGTCAAAGTTCAGGAAGAGCTCAGGGGTCCCAAAGCAGTGCTCACACTAAGGGGGAAGAACTTAAGGGGTCTAAGAGTTGAGTGAGAGTGCTTGACATAGTTTTGAAAGAGTTAAGTTGGAACAAATAGTTTGAAAATGATCCATTTAGAATCAGATCTTGAAGGAAAACAAGAGTTTTAATTCCTATTGAAAACAGTTTTGAGAGAGGGTGAACAAGACAGTCTCAGAATCAGAATAGCACACATAGTTCAGGGAAGCAAACACAAACATGGGCAAAGGACAATGGGGACAAGTAGTTCACATGTAAGAGAATATTTGCACATAGGTAGACATCAGAGAAAACATTTCAAGACTCAACAGTCACAACACATTTCATCACAAGGGGTTCAGGCCAGGAGCTTGACAGTATTAGATTGAGGAATGTCAAACAGGTTCACATATCAAGTTCAGGGAAAGGGCTCAGGATTACTCAGTAGCTAAAAGGGAGTCATGCATATATGCTGATAATGTACTGGGGTTAGGAAATGGTGCAAAAATGGTAGCAAACTAATAGGGGAACCAATAACATGATGAAATAAGGGGAAGAGGGATCATATAGACATAATAGATATTCTAGTTACAGGGTAAGCAATAGAACCACAAGTAGAAGCATAAAGAAATAAGGGAAAGTGCAATGCGAACATAAACATGTTGTTTTGGATGCTAGAAATCAAATAGAGGACATACCAGTAAAGAGTGAGATAATAGAACAGTAGTGTGCAGGAGAATATAGCAATATCACAGTAGTGTGAAGAGCAGTAATGAGTTACTCAGTCTTGGCTTTCAGCCGACTGAGTAGCGAGTAATCAATAAGAGAAGCAAGAGAGAATGTATATGTAACGACCCAACCGGTTGTTTTGCGTATTAAGATCCCGTTTCCTTAAATGAAACCTTATATTGCATCTATTTGTGCTTTATGACTCGCAGGAGCGGGTGGCTCGGGATTTGGGAATGATTTGGATGGTTTAGGAACACTTGGTTCCTTAAGGCTGGCCTATTTGGCCAAGTTTGACTTCGGCCAATATTTTGGGAAAACGACCTCGGAATTGAGTTCTGACATCTCCAGTATCTCCGTATGATGATTTTGGACTTGCGCGTATGTTCGGCTCAGGTTTCTGATGACCCGGGAGCGTTTCGGCGCCCGACATGGAAATCAGAATTTCCTTAAGTTTAGAATTGGCCTGGAACGGGACTCCATGCTACCGGGGTCCGAATGGAATTTCGGGACCAGAAATAGTTCTGTATAGTCATTCATGACTTGTCTGCAAAATTTGGGATCATTCCGAGTAGTATAGACCCGTTCGGCACAATGCCATGAGTTCTAGAATTCCAAGTTCTTAAGTTTGATTAATTTGGTTTTGGGGGTGAATTTTGAGTTCCGTTGTTTTTTTTCATGTTCCGGAAGTTCTAGTGAGTCCGTATCATGAATACAGACTTGTCGGTGCTTTTGGACGGGATCCCGGGGGGCTCGGGGGTGTTTTAGACCCCAGGAGCTAAGTTAGAAAACCAGAAAAATTTCTGTCTGGTTTCTTTCTCTGCGATTGCAGAGGGATGATTGCGATCGCAGAGAGGTATTTCTTCTGGGCCAAATTTTGTTCTCTGCGATCACAGACATCGACCTACGATCGCATAAGTCTTTCCCCCCACTCTCTACGATCGCAGACCTCACTCCTGCGATCGCATAAGCCTAACTTCTCACTCTCCGCGATCGCATGCCCCAACTATGCGATCGCATAGTGTTGTTTGGGGCCCACGACCATTTGTTCTCCGCGATCGCAGACCTACAGCCGCAACCGCAGTGGTCTGGCATTTTGGTCTCTGCGATCGCAGGCCAGATGCCGCGATCGCAGTGAAGGTTTTCCTGGGCAGTACGTAAATGTCTAATTACGGGATTCTTCTTCATTATTCAATACCCAAACTCCATTATAGCTCCTCCAAGCTAGGGAAAAGGGCTGCCCAACTTCAAATTCATCGAGGTAAGTGATTTCTGGTCCGTTTTCATGACTTTTAACATCAAATTCAAATAAAATCATCTTCCAATTATCTTAAAATTCATAGGAATTGATAGAAAATTGTGGGGTTTTGGGAAAATAGTGAAACTTCATTTTTGCCATGAATTCCCAAATGAATTATGTAATTACGATCCTTAGGCTTCGAGTAATTCATTCCTTCGAGAATTTTCAAAAATCCGAACGCGTGGGCTTGGGGTCGAAATTTCAAAAACCTTCAAGAATGCTATATTTTAGAATATCTTGTTGATTCTTATTCCTAGAGCGTGAATTGACTCAATTATGCTATGTTTGGCTAGTTGTGAGCCGTCAAGAGTAGTTTCGGAATTTCGGGCGCATCTTTGATTCGATCCTTGGTCCGAGGAGTGCTTTTATCGAGGTGAGTCTCCTTTCTAACCTTGTAAAAGGGAACTGTCCCCATAGGTATTCTTTGTGTTGTATATAATTGTTTTGGGGGCTACGTGCGTACCACGTGACGGGAGTCCGTACGTAGCGACTACATGTGTTTTGTCCGGGTAGTCTAGGACCACAGCATGCCTTGTATTCTGCCTTGAAGTGGCTGCCATGTTATGAATTCTTGTTCGATCTATCATTGTTATCCCTGAGTATCTCATTGGTTAAATATTTGGAAAGGTTTGTTAGGTGAAGTAGACTTAATGTTTTGTGTGCGCATGTTGTCGCTTTGCCATTTTCATCCCGCGAGCGATATGTAACTTCCTTCACTCTTATGGGAGCAGGTCGTACGCCACGGAGGATTTATAGTGCACTCTTGGTACGGGCCGACCAATCCCCGGTAGTGCACATGGAACTAATTAAGAATGCACTCTTGGTACGGGCCGGTCAATCCTCGGCAGTGCATGGACGAAGTTACACTATGTTATGTTATGATTACATTGATAGACGCACTCTTGGTACGGGCCGGTCGATCCCCGGCAGTGCATAGCTATTCTTCATTATGATATGATTACATTGATAGACGCACTCTTGGTACGGGCCGGTCGATCCCCGGCAGTGCATAGCTATTCTTCATTATGATATGATTACATTGATTGAAGCAGTCTTGGTACGGGCCAATCGATCCTTGGCAGTGCGTAGGCAGATTATTGTTAAGCATGCACTCTTGGTACGGGCCGGTCGATCCCCGGCAGTGCATAGCTATTCTTCCTCATAACTTTAGCCGTTTGTATTGTCCTTGTGTGCACATGACTAATTGGTGTTGTTTCCTGATTTATGATTTACGAAAGTATTGGGGAGAAGAGAGAGTGGAAATTGTCATTTGCTTCCAGTACTTACCTAAAAACCTTGTGTTCATTTCATTGTGATATATTGCTTACATATCTACTGTTTTACCTTTTATTCTGCTTTATGTTAACTGCTGGACCTTAGCGAGTATCGAGTCGACCTCCCGTCACTACTTCTTCGAGATTAGGCGGGATACTCACTGGGTACATATTTATTTATGTACTCATGCTGCATTTTTTTTCTTTTCTGTAATTGACTGTACAGGTCCGGAGGCGGGTACGTCTGATTTTCGGGTCGGTGCTAGTTGTCGATAGCGTGGCCATACTCCACAGTGAGCTGCTTTCCTGGAGACTTCTTGGCAGCACCCTGGAGTTTCTTTGTTATACTCTCTATCTATTTTGTTTAGACTGAGACCCTGTATATGTTGTAGTCATTGTATATTCAGTAGTTGCCCGTGACACTCGTGACACTAGTTCCTGGCACACACGCGGTATATATTTTTGAGGTTTTGGGATGTATATCTATATGTATGTTTTATTTCGGCTTGTTGCCTACTATGACTTTATCTTCAGCCAAGGCTAGTATCGTGTTAGTAACTCGGATAGAGGAGAAGCTTAAAATAAACCATTAAAACATAGTAGAAACCTTAGGATAATACTAAAAGTCATATAAAAATCGTTTTAAAAGGGATCATGAAACCCTAGTTTGAAACGAAGAGCTATTTTCGGAAAAATCAGAGAATCTTTGGGGAAAACAACAATGAACTCATAACATACATAGATCTAAAACAGGTCTAAAAGAAAAATCGGAAAATCTTAGGCGTTAGGGTTTCAGAGAAAACAAGAAACCTTAAAAATGTCACCGGGTTTAGCCAGAAAAGTCATAGATCTTACTCAAACGACCGGAGGTGGTCGGAATATGGCATGAGGGACCATAAGAGGAGTTGAACCGCTCTAGGTTCACATGAGAACCTTAGGGTAGCATCAAAACCGCATGGGGTGAAGCAGGGGCCAGGAGATGATGAGAGGCCATGGTTTCCAGCGAGGGAAGTGGCCGGAGAAGGTGGAGTGCCCATCGGAGAGGAGGAGACGAGAAGATTCTAGAGAGAACCGGAGATAGAGAGAGAGTAGAGAGATGAATGAGAGGGGAGTGAATGAGATGGGGGGTAGTCGTTAGGGGCTTAATTAGGAAAGAACGGATCTGGTCCGTTGATTAAAATTAATCAACGGTCCAGATCAAAAGTGGGGATTGGGTCGGGTAGGCTTAGAGATTGGGCTTGGGTTATTAGGTTATTTGGATTGGGTATTGGGCTGGTCCCAATTGGGTGGGGTCAGGTTAATTTAGGCTATAATTTAAATAGGAGGGGCTAATTATTAAATACTCAATTAAATAGATAGATAATTAATAAAAATAATCAATAATTAGATAAAATAAAATTAAGGTTAAATAAGTGAAATTAAGGTAATTAACTAGTATTAAAAATAAAAAATGACGCATTATTGAATTAAAATAGTATAAAATATACAATTAGGCTATAATTACAAAATTATTGTAATGATAGCCAAATAATGCCAAATTGGCTAATTTGTGAAATAGTTGAATCCTAATGGGATTAAAAGAGATATATTGAGTTGGGAACTATTTTAAAATTATATTTAATGCAATTTATGAATAATTATTGGATGTAAAGTACTGAATAAAATTAGAAAATAAATTGATAAAAGTATAAAAAAAATTATGGAAAAAATACAAGTTATTATAAAAAGTGATTTTGAAGGTATATATGCAAAATTTAAAATAATTTGGGGAAAATTTGGGTATCAACATATCCTAAACATGGTATCTAAGTAGTGAGACAGAGATGACAGATTTATTGCATAACTCAAAGAGGAAGTCCTAATCAATTTTGCCTACTAGTTTTAAACATGATGACAGTTAAACAATAGTCACAAGAGACAATTCGAGTTTTATTTCTTATGGTTGGTTACCTAAGGCTTGCCTAAGCGTGGGATCATATGCAACAGTTGTTCAGAATTGTTGACAGTTTTAGGTTGTTATACCTAGGAGCATGCAGTTCTAAATATGGCATAATAGGCAGAGATTAATTACCAGTTGTTAGAACAGGGTGACTGTTTCATTCTCAATAGTCAGACTAAGTGTAATTAGGAGACTGCGATCCTAGAACATAATATCTAATGCAGCAACATGCAAGATAACTTAAATAGGATTTCTAAATGCACATCAAATTATGCACAGTTTCAGAATAGGCAGAAGTGACATTTTTGTTTTAATGTTGTTTACCTAAAGCAGGATTTCTAAGTATGCATCATGGTTGTAGCATAATGATACATGATTGCAGCTTATGTTAACATTATTCATCCTAGGACAGGATTTCTAAATGAGTTTCAGAACATGTTTACATGGGCAGAATCACATGATAGAAATTTATTTTATTATTTTTTACCCTATAGACAAGATTTCTAAGTGAGGGAAGCAAATGATGAGATGTTGAAAGAAAACAGTATATATGAACCTAGGGAGCATGATATCTAATGCATGGTTGGCTTGCATATGTTATACCTAAACATGGAGTCTATTGCACACAGAAGAAAGTAAACCTAGGAAGCATGGTTTCTACCCTTGATTACGCTACAACATACATAATACCCTCCCCCTTTTAACTATCCAACCCCGGAGTTGTTTTACAAATTATTATTACAGACCATTGAATATGAATTACATCACTGAAATAGAAAATAAGAAGCTATCTATAGGGAGCCTGCAGTATAGGCCCAGTTCTCCATGTCCTCAATGCCAAGTATTGTTTCACAGCATTTCTGCCTTCCGAGACTAAACGATGTCTCCATCTGCATTCGCATCTTACATAAGGCTATATTTCTGCCTTCCGAGGCTTAATGCTACCTCCATCTGCATTCGCATCTTGCATAAGGCAATCGTTCTGCCTTCCGAGACTAAACACTGTCTCCATCTGCATTTCATAAGGCTACCATTCTGCCTTCCAACGTGCATAAGGCTACCTTTCTGCCTTCCGAGGTTAAGCTCTACCTTCACCCGCATTTGCATAAGGCTACCATTCTGCCTTCCGAGGCTAAGCTCTGCCTCCAATTTACTTTCCGAGACCACTGTTGTATCAAGCATTATTCATTTCGCTTTCATTTCGGGCTAAGATCTTCCCCTTTAATTCGCAAGACTAAGCTCTGTCTTGTTAGCATCATAGTATTTCATCTTCATGGGCTGAAATATCGCCAACCTATCCAAAGGCGTCATCGTTCAGAGGCACCATCTTCATGGCCAGAGAACACCATGTCATGGCTTGAGGATCTCTTTAATCATTTTGCATATCATTATTCAAAGGCGTCATCGTTCGGAGGCACCACCCTCATGGCCCGAGAACATCATTTCATGGCCTGCGAATCTTGCATCAAGCAATTCATGGCCCAGGACATCATGGTCGAAGGACGTCATCCTTAACCGTCCAAAGGCAACATTCATGGTCCAACTGGAATTTGCATCATGGTTAAATTACGCACAATATATGCTTGTATTGTTCATTTGCAGGTAATCCGACAAACAACAGCCATCCTGGCAGGAGCGATCCCGCTCCAGTTCTCCCGAACCACCCCGTCAGCCGTTTGTTCGCCTAACCCTGTACTTTGCGTCCATTCTTGTAAAACATCATTGGTATACTTCACCAATGATTCCTGAACTACATACGGCCTGATTCTTGTAAAACTAGGGATATGTAGGCAACTCAGAAATAAGGGTGCGGCCTAAATCTTTTCAAACCATTTCACTCGGTCAAAATTGGCCATCATATCTTTACCCGACTACTCTTTCATCCTTCCCGGGTAAAGAGGGGCAGTTGTTGATAACCAATTTTTCCAAAATATTTTAAAATTTTGCATATATGCTTTCAAAATCACTTTTCATGATAACTGGCCTTTTTCCATAATTTTCCATTTTTTTTTTTAAATATTAGCTAATTACCTTAATCTCATTTATTTGGCATTTATTTCATTTTTTTACTAGCTATTTTTATTAATTATTTATCTATTTTTAAAGAGTATTTAACTAATAGCCATTTTTTAATTTCAATTGTAGCCTAAATTAAACCCAATTACCCAGCCCAAACCTGAATTCCTACCCAGCCCAATACCTTATCACACCCGACCCAACCCCTGGTCCAATCTGGACCGTTGATCAATTTTAATCAACAGCCCAGATATCCCTTTCCTAAATTAAACCCCAACGACCTCCCCCCCCCTCCCCCGGTCTCTCATTTTCCCTCTTCTCACACACTCTCTCTATCTCTCTAGTCCTCTCTAGATACTTCTCGTCTCCTCACCTCTGATGAGGTCCGCTCATCTCTCCGGCCACTCCCTCGCCGGAAACCATGGAGGTCTCACCTCCTACCAGCCTTGTAGCTCAGTCCTTTATACTTGTATCACCGTTGAAGGCTCTCAGGTGAACAGGAGGCGGTTCCACTCATCTCTCCGGTCTCATGCAACTTTTTCCGGCCATCTATGGCTGGTCGAGTAAGAGATACCCTTTCCGGCCAAAGACCGGTAATATCTCTAAGTTTTCTTCCTTTTTTCTAGGTTCTTCTAGAAACCCTAACCTCGAACCTTCTGATCTCTTTAGATATGTAATAGATCTATGAATATTATGGGGTTTTACATGTTTTTCTTCAAGGAAATCTTGATGTTCTTAAACGATTTCTTCACTTTCAAAACTAGGGTTTCAAAACCTTTTTACGAACGGTTCCTTTCTAATTTCTCAGTGTTACTTTACGATTTTATCATATTTAAACATCACCTGAGTTCTTCCTCTTTTGTTCGATTCATTTTGTTAAAAACCCCTAATACTCCTGGGTTCGATCTGAGAGTTCGAGTCTGTTTTGTGATGTTGTTGCTTGTTCTAGCATAACTACTGCTCTTTCATGCATGTTCTATGTGTCCTTGTGATTTCTTTCTCCAATCGTTGTTAGGGTCTCTGATTCTCTGTCACTTATGCCCAAATGTCTACTGTTCCTTTAATTATTTGTTACGAACCCCTAATTTCATGACTAGGGTTTTCTGATTCTTGCTTAATATGTGTTACTCCAGTGCTCTATCAATTTTTACTGATTTTTACTGTGATATCTCTCCTTCGAATGATATTTGATTGCCTGATTTCGATTGATTCCTTGCCTTTGTGACATTTTCCTTAATTGATGTTGCGTCCCAGTGATTTGAATCCTACCCGAGATTTTCTTGATTGATTGCCATAATTAAATTATATCCTGCCTTGTTTTATGTATAAACGTGTTGTCAATTACTTTTATACACTTTTCTTATTTGTATATTCTGTATTTATCCCTAATTACATGCCATATACTTTTACTAGCTCTTACATGGTAAAATCAGTTCCTCAATCGATTCTCTTTCCTTATTTATCACTATTGTATCC
>ML249561.1:316-10698 GCA_005239495.1 Nicotiana undulata | reverse complement strand
TGGGATGCTTGCTAGGATGCCACGGGGCGCGTCCAAGGGGTCATGGGGCATGGATGGAAAGCCTCCCATGACATTACTTTTGTGTTTCAAGAACAAATTCCCCATGGCCCAATTCAATTTCCGGACTTAGTTTATCATACCGTAACATGCTTGCCTCAATATGATTCAGTCTACGCTCAACGCCAATTAGTTCAAGTTTATCTAATACAAGATATACTATAATACCAAAAGAAATCATTAAATCAATATGAGGCAAATCAAAACATAAAAACAAGGCATGAAACACTCAAAATAAAAAATAAGTAATGAAAAAGTGCAAAGCACATATGAGAGGAGAACATAGATGGACCTCCTCGCAAGTTTAAACAGCAACTATGTTGTTCATGAATGAAACTTTTATATAGTTGGCAGAATTTAATATAATGATAACGACCATCGTCCAACTTAAACAACAACTCGTCAGAACTGTATCCAAACATCATCTACAACATCAATAGAACCTCGGATGACAACCACCTCAACGACGGCTTGGAGTTTTTGAAACACCATGTGACTGTTGTCGCGTTTGTCGGCCAGCCGGTGATGAAATCCGGCGGCAACAATGGCTGGTGAAGGTTGTGGACGGCTGGTGGTGTGGAGGAGATGAGGGGTTAGTGTGGTGAAGGGTGAAGACAGGAATGGAGTTCTACTTTTAGGGAGGTTGTGGCCGGCGATTTTCCGGCGGACATTAGGCTGGTCGCGGCAGCTCTGTAAATGGGTAAGGGTTTTGTCTAATTTGTGTGTGCTGTAGACTAGGGAGTCTGTTGGGTGTTTATGGAGGGGGAAGAAGAAGAAGGGGTGAAGAAAAAGGTCTGGCGGCAGCGGCTCCGGCGGTGTAGTGTGAAGGAGATGAAGGGTTTGTTTTTTGTGGAAAAAAGAAGAAAGAAGAAACGACTGGCTCTGTAAGGTTAGAAAGTAGGTCTATTTTTGGTTGTTTTCAGTGAGGATGGAGGAAGAAGGGGTAGGGAACGGCGCTGGTTTTCTCTTAGGGAGGGGTCTTCTCCTGCTAGTTTTTTTTTATTGGTTGTCTCTCCCTATTTTCCAAAAATGGCAAGGTCTTTATAAGATTAGGGTGTTTAGGGTTTTTTATGTGAAGAGAGAGTATTGGGCTTGTAATTTTGGGCCCTGAAATTTGGCCAATTTGAACATGAGACAAATTTGTTCTTTTAAAAAATGGTCATGTTACTACTAATTGAATTTATTTTGCTAAAGACTAATTAGCATTTTTAACTAATTAATTAGACTAATTGATTAATGCTAATGTATATTTTTGTGACTTTTATATATTAATGTACCAATTTAGAGTAATTAATCTCTAAAAGTAAAATTAAACCTAAGATGACATGCAATGAAAAATGTGACTATTTTTATGATTTTAAAATATTAAACATGCATGAAATGCAACTAAATAAAGAATAGTTCCTAAAATTGATTAAACCTTATTTTGATTATTTTTAGGAGTAATTTTCATGTGGGAAAAAATTGGGTGTTCACATGAGGCAGGTGCATCTGGTTATCATACCGGAGCGCGATCTTGAGGGTAGTATCTGGATTAGACTACACGGTGAGCTGCTCTTCCTGGCGTTCCTCAGCAATACTGTGGAGTTTCTATTATTTTTGGATATTTCTGTCTACCCCTTCAGACAGTTGTACATTTATTTTGTATATTCCACTAGTCGCCTGTGGACTTGTGACACTAGGTCTTGGCACACGTAGTTGGTTTTTTCTAGTATTTTGCTATACTGTATATGTTGGCAAACGATCTTTTGAGTTTCAATTAATCAAGTTGCATCACTTTACTATTTTCTTGAAATGATTTTCTAACTTAAAATTTGGCAAGTACTTAAATATCCAACTAAGAGAAGTAACTTCGGTAGGGAACTAGTGTTGGCTTGCCTGACTCCGGTGTTGGGCGCCATCACGACCTAAGCAGGAATTTGGGTCGTGACAACAGCTGAAACCTGGTAGGGGCCTTCCCAAGTCAGATCTGGCTTCCCTACGTTGAGCTCCCAGGTGTATTGAGTTACTTTCCCTAAAACCAAGTCTCTTACTTTGAAATAACGGAGGTTGGTTCTTCGATTGTAATATATTTCTATTATCTGCTTTTGGGCTGCCATCCTTATATGTTTCAAGTCCCTGCGTTCATCGAGCAGCTCCAAATTGACTAATATTGCTTCATTGTTTGTTTCTTCGTTCGCCCAAAAATATCTTGGGGTAGACTCTCCTTCTTCCACCGGGATCAAGGCTTCTTATCCGTACACAAGAGAGAAAGGAGTCTCCCCCGTGCTCGATTTGGCCATTGTTCTGTACGCCCATACTACTCCTAGTAGCTATTCGGGCCATTTTCCTTTAGCTGCTTCCAATTTCTTTTTGAGATTTTTTATAATCACCTTGTTTGTTGATTCTACTTGATCGTTTGCGCTATGATGATAAGGTGATTGTGTGATCCTTTTGATTTTCAAGTCTTCACGAAACTTTGTGACCTTTGCGCCTATAAATTGCGGCCCATTGTCACATGTTATCTCTTTTGGTATCCCAAATTTGCAAATTATATTCTCCCAAAAAAAATCTACCACTTCTTGTTCGCCAAAGGACCCGCTTCAACCCACTTAAAAAATAGTCAGTTAAAATCAAAAGAAATCTTACCCTTACCGGGGGCTAGTGGTAGTGGTCCGACGATATCCATTCTCCACTTCATGAATGGCCATGGTGACAAAACTGAATGCAATGGCTCTGGTGGTTGATGTACCAACGGTGCGTAGCGTTGACATATATCACATTTTTGAACATAAGTTTGGCGTCTTGTTCCATCTTGGGCCACCAGTATCTTGCCCTGATTAATTTTTTAACACTAAGGAATTCGTGCCTAAGTGATTACACAGATTCCCTCATGGACGTCTCGCATAACATAATTATATTCGGAGAAACAGCGGGCCAACGGGCCTTGAAAAGATCTTCTGTACAATTGACCCTCTTGAAGTTGTATCGAATTGCTTTAGTGCGTAGTGCTTGATATGCCTTAGGATCTTCAGGCAATTTTCCGTGCTCGAGATAGTCAATAATCTTGTTTTTCCAGTCCCAGACCAAATTGGTCGCGTTTACCTCTTAATTGCTATCCGCGTCCAATACCAAATGCATAAGTTGTACTACCTTATCGGAGTCCGATCCCTTCATCTCTATGGACGATCCAAGGTTGGATAGTGTATCTTCTTCTGTATTCTCTTCCCTTAGGATATGCATAATATACCATTCCCGAAACCGAGCGAGCAGAGCCTGGGCTTTCACTACATATTGTCGCATCCGTTCCTCTTTGGCTTCGACGATCCCGTAGAACTGATTTACTATCAATTGGGAGTCACATTTGAGTTCTATGACCCCAGAGACCCGTCTCCGAGCCAATTCGAGCCCTGCAATCAAATCTTCGTCCTCGCAAACTAAAACAACACTTACAACTACCTCCGAGACTACTAAGTAGATCAGTAATCATTTGCCTTCCTATAGTTTTGATAGTAATAGAGGACTTGAAAAATACCTTTTTAGATCCTTCAAAGACTGTTGTTATTCTGGTGTCCATTAAATGTTATTCTTCTTTTTGAGAAGTGTGAAGAAATGATGGAATTTTTCTGAAGAACGGTAAATGAGTCTGCTCAAAGCGTCCAGTCTCCCTGTTAGCCTTTGAACCTCTTTTACGCTTGATAGCTGGTTCGAGGTGTCTTCAATGGCTTTAATTTTATCGAGGTTTACCTCGATCCTCTTTGCCACACGAGGAAACCAAGGAACTTACCGGAGCTGACCCCGAACGCACACATCTCGGGGCTAAGCTTCATGTTGTGTTTCCTTAAGATGTCAAAGGTTTCTTGCAGGTTTCAGATAAGCACCTGCATTCAAACACGTAACCAGTATATCATCTATGTAAACTTCCAAAGTTTTCCCTATTTGTTTCTCATGCATTTTTACGAGCCGTTGATAAGTGGCTTCGACATTCTTTAGCCCGAAAGGCATCAAATTGTAACAATATGTGTCAAATTTCATTAAGAATGAAGTTTGTTCCCGATCCTCCGGGCTCATCTTGATTTTGTTGTACCCGGGTAAGCATCAAGGAAACTCATTAACTCGTGCCCGGCCGTTGCACTAATCATTTGATCAATGTTTGGCACTGGGACGAGTCTTTTAGGTACGCCTTATTTAAATCCTTATAGTCTACACACATGCAAAATTTATTATTCTTATTTGGAACTACTACTACGTTAGATGGCCAGTCATGATAGTTTACCTCTCAGATTGAACCGATTTCAAGCAAACAAGTTACCTCTTCTCTGACGAATCTATTCCTGACCTCGGCAATAGGACATTTTTTCTGTCTTACCAAAGGATGCTGAGATCCAGGCTTAGTTTGTGTACGACCACTTCTGGTGGGATACCTGTCTTATTTGCATGCGAACAAGAAAAACAATCAACATTAAGTTCAAGAAATTCAATAAATCCATACTTGAGCTCGGCATGTAGTCCTGTCCCCAAGTGGAACTTCCTCTCCAAGAAGTTTTCGAACAATGCGACTTGTTCAAGTTCTTCCATCGTGGATTTTGTTGCATCCATTTTTTCTAGTACGTAAAAATATCTTGGTACCTGATAGGATTCCGATGACTCCTCCCCTTGGTCGACTTCTCTCGACTCGGGAGCAGGCGCCGATTCTTGTAATTGATATGCCACATACTCCTTCCCTTTGGTACTGGAAACTAATGTCACATTCATCTCCCTTGCTACTGGTTGGTTGCCTCTTATTTGTTTATTTCCACGGGAGTTGGGAATGTCAGCAATTGGTGATATGTTGACAACAGAACCTCTCGTGCAACCACGGTCTCCCCAGGATAATATTATAGCCCATATCGCCGTCCACTACCTCAAAAAGGGTCGTCTTCATCACCCCCTCGGCATTCGTGGGCATCAAGATCCCTCATCGGGTTGTCATACTTGCTAGGTTGAACCCGACGAGGAGTTTTGTGGTCGGAATGATGCTTCCATTGAGCTTGGCTTGCTCTAGCACTCTCCATTGGATGATGTTGGCCGAACTTCCAGGGTCCACCAAAACACGTTTAATTTTAAAATCTAAGACAATTAAAGAGATTACCAATGCATCATTGTGCGGATACAACAGTCCATTTATGTCTTCCTCTGTGAAAGTGATGTCGTTCTCAGCGACTTCCCGGAGTCTCTTGCTATGGGTCACTGACACCTTCTTCTTTTTTGCCGCCGAATATGTCACACCTATAATCTCGTCCCCCTCCCAAAAATCATGTTGTCTCCAAGCTTAGAGGATCTTCTCCTACTTTTGAAGGTTTTGCATTGTCACGATTATGGACGTAGTTGTTTTTAGCCCGGTCCCTTAAAAACTCTTTGAGATGATCGCTTTTCAGTAATGTCGCCACCTCCTCACGTAGATGCCGACAATCCCCTGTCCGGTGACTGTTGGTCCCGTTATATTCTCACCATTAATTAGGATCACTTTGGCTGGGATCAGATCTCATAGGCTTCAGGAACCGCACCTCTTTGATGTTCCTAATAGCCGACATCAGCTCCACCACGCTGACATTAAAGTTGTACTCGGAAAGCCTAGGATGGGAGGAATCTCGAGAACTCAATGTCTCCTTATCTTGCAATGACCTATTATTCCAGTTGTGATCGGTTCTCTTATCGCTAGCGAATCTATCCGTCAATCAAAAACCTCTGTGGCGTCCTTCGACCCGTTCATAGGGCAGAAACTGACCCCTTGTAGACCGTCAATCTGAGTCGAAATCATCCCTTGACTTCTCTTTATTCTTCTCCCGGTCTTGACCCTTGGTTGATGTCGGGAAACCGATTGATCATCCTCAATTCTTATATTTGATTCATATCGGTTGTGAACATCAGCCTAAGTTGTTGCTTGGAACTCGATCACATTTTTCTTCAATTTCATGGAAGCATCAGAACTCCCCGAATTCAGACCTTTAGTGAATGCTTCAGCTGCCCATTAGTCAGGTACTGCCGGTATAAGCATCCTTTCCTTTTGGAATTTGGTCACGAACTCCTGCAGTAATTCAGATTATCCTTATACAATCCTGAATATGTTGGCCTTTCGGGCCTGTACCTTCCTAGCTCTGGTATGTGCCTTGATGAAAGAATCTGCGAGCATCTCGAAGGAATCTAAGGAATGCTCGGGCAAGAGTGAATACCACGTCAGAGCCCCCTTCGTGAGGGTCTCCCTGAATTTCTTCAATAAAACAGACTCAATCACGTGCAGAGCCAAATCGTTTTCCTTCACCGCCATTGTATAGGTGGTGATATGCTCCTGGGGATCTGAAGTCCCATTGGCACGTCTGGCATTTTAAACCGCTCCAGGTTCAATTATGGTGTCGTGCTTGATTTGAATGGCAATTATATAAACTTCTTTGAGTCCGACCCTTTCATCACTGATGGTGTGCCCGAAATTTGATCCATTCGGGCGTTTATTCCTCATAAACCGCAAGAGTTTGATTTTAATGGGATCACTCTCGTTGTTGTGACCGGATTCGCTACCATTTCCCCTGTCCCCATCAAAGCCGACCTTGCCCATTGGGGTGTTGTTGTCGACCCTCTGCGTTGTTTGATTTGCGGGAGCACCGGGAGGAACTAGACCTCGTCCATTCGCATTGTTGGAACCACCCGACAATGCCTGTTTCAGCTCCGCCATGACCTAATCCTGTCGTGTGAGATGGCCTATAATGGCTCTTTGTTTTTCTTTCAAGATCCTTACTATTTTGACGATGTGCTCGTCTTCAGCATCATCAGGATTCACTTCTCGAAAATGTCGCAGATATCGTCCGCTATGGACCGGCGTGGCCTCATCCCCCTCGTTGCCGGTATTACTGATTGAATTCTTGTGCTGAGGCTGATTTCCTTGGGCCTCAACCTTGTGTGCGATGTTGACACCGTTATCTTTCATTTTCAATGATTTTTGCTAAGAACAAAGAATCAAACAAGTTAGTAATAGATGCAGGGATCAGTTCAATTACACAATTGTCTATGACCCATGGTGGGCGCCAAACGTTTTACCCGTACAACGATATAGTTGAATTTATACGTGGTTTATAGACAAGTGAATTGATTTGATCCTAAAATAATAAATGAATTAAACAAAAATATAAGACTTAGCCTTGAAATTGAGATAAAACAACATATATTTTAGTTCCGGGCGCAGAGCTTTCAGAGGCAGTAAGAACAATATAAGTAAGCAAGAAAATAAAATGTTATTGAGTTTTTAATAGAAATAGTGTATGCTTGTCAGAAATTTTGTGTCCTTACAGTGATGGTACATCTCATTATTTATGGTTGCACCTAGAGAACAAAGTCCTAGGATCAAGCCCCTCTTAAATGGCAATTATGAAGGCCATTGAAGAATGTGTAACGATAGGTAGTAAATGCCTTATTCTCTGTAACGGACCATGCACTTAATACTATAGAATATTCTTTATCAAATACTACCGGGTGGTAGGCATTTATTTCGCCTTTATGAATATCATCCTTTCCGATAACAAGCGAGATCATTGTCTTCGGACCTGACTGTCTTCTGTCTTCGGATCCATGTGTCGCTTTCTCACGTGAACATTAAATTTGAACATATTTTGTTAGAAAAATAGTAGATATGATATCTCAAAATGAAGTGTCTGGATTCATATTTTCTGAAACTGTTTAGATTCATTTTGTTGAATATTTAGTAACTTTATTATTTCATATAATATGGGTCATTATTCAATATTTGTAATTGATGGACCATTACTCACCCATTATAACATTTTGATTTCCTTCACCCATACACATTCTTTTGTGGTAGAGACTAAGTATGTGGAGAACACTCTCCTTTCTTCTGCTGAATATTCTACCTAAAATAAATTTTTGTTAGTTTCTGCTCCTATTTTTATACTAGAAGTGATTGTAGAAGCCTGGGGAATACACCCAAATCAGATTAAATGTCCTTAGGGACAATGTCTTTGACACACCTCAAGCTTTGAAGAATTCCGTACATGTTCTTGTTTTACCAAAAAAGTGTTAACCTTTTTCTTAAAATGAATTAATAATTAAAATAGAGAGTGAATCGTAGTTAAAGTTAATGACTACTAGATCTGGAGATTCGATGTGTAAGCAAAATTAAACAGTTTCCAACAATATTAAATGTAAACCAATCGTGTCCAATGATTATCAATGAATGCAATAAAAAGTGTATAGAGTAAATGCATATAATGGCAATAAATGTAATAAGGAGAAATTTATCACCCAGTTATTAAGTGACTTGGGTGAATATTCTTCCTGACAACAACGTGGGATAATAGGAAATGGGGAAGAACACGAGACCCTTGGATCTTGTGAGCGAAAAGGTATATTTAGAATAAAGGAATCAGTGGAAAATACAAGCTTTGTATATTCTTTGTAGTCAACTTTACAAGTGTGCTCTTATCAGAAAATTCAAGATCCCGTTTTGTTCTTTATCTCTTCCTATTTATAGGGGATATTCTTAGGAAACCCTAAAAAGGTACAACCAAAGGAATATTCAAATGGAATATTCCTCCACCCTGCCCTAAACTTATATTACCGTTATTTTCACATGTCCTCTACTCGACATCGGCATTAACACTCCTAAAGATGACTCCTCGACACTAAGTCGTGGCCGACTTAAACTTCGATCACGCCCAATACAACTATTAAGTCCAATCCAACTTTTGACCAATATAGTTCCTTCACTTATTGAGATCGTGATCTTGAACGTCCTCGATGAGTGGACTCTGCCTGTGATCATTTTGAGGGAAATTTAGTTGTAACGGTTGGATCAGATCGGTCGAGGTCGGGTTGGCAGTTGTTAGTAGGGCTGTGATTGGTGTGAGTGATATAGGATGACGTCATAACCACGCGCTTCACCATTACGCGTCTTCCCAACGCAGAGCCTGCACTGTTGTCGCTTCGATTTTGGTGCCATTGACGACTTTTTGCCTCGATTCTAATGCCACCCAACCCTATAAATAGAAGGGATGGGTTTCTCATTTGAAACTATTACCACTTTCCTCTTTGTAAGCATATTCTCATCCTTTGATCTTCTTCTCCATTTCTTTTCAGTTTCATCGTTATTTACTCACAATTTCTTCACTTTTAGATTTCAGTTTCATTCCCAGTTAATTTCTTCTCTCTCCTACGTTGTACACCCCTTACTGTGTCGGTATGTCAATGTAACGACCTAGCCGGTCGTTTTGTGTGTTGGGACTCCGTTCCCGTGAATGACTCTTTCCATAGCGACTACTCGTGCCTTATGACTTGTGTGGGCAGGTAGTTCGAGATTCAGAAGTGATTTGGCCAGTTCAGGAACACTTGGTTCCTGAAGGCTAGCCTATTTGGCTGATTTTGGTTCCGAGCAGCATTTTGAACAAACAACCTCGGAATCGAGTTCTGACAGCTCCAGCAGCTCCGGATGATGATTTCGGACTTGGGAGTGTGTTCGCCTCGGGTTTCTGATGACCCGGGAGTATTTCGGCACCTGAATTGGAATTCAGGATTTCATGTGATTTGGAATTCAGCCTGGAATTGGACCTCGTGATATCATGGTCCGAATGGAATTCCGGAACTGGCAATAGTTCCGTATAGTCATTTATGACTTGTCCGCAAAATTTGGGGTCATTCCGAGCAGTATAGACCCGTTCGGCGTATTGATGAGCCATTTGATTTTTCTTGAAATCCTAAGTTTGATCTAAGGGGTTTTGGAGAGTGAATCTTGGTTTGAATGATGTTTTTAGTGTTCTGGGAGCTCGAGCAAGTCCGTCATGTGATTTGGGACTTGTTGGTATAATTTGTCGAGGGATCGGGTGGGCCCAGGGGTCTCCCGGGCCCCAATCGGGGTCAAAAACCAGCAAAACTCATAGCTGGTGGAAATTTACTGGTGTGACCGCATCTGCGGTCCATGAGCCGCAGGCGCGAGGTTCACACCAGCGGAAAATCAATCGCAGGTGCGGCTCCAGCCGCAGGGGCGATCCTCTTCCCGCAGGCGCAGACAAAAGCCCGCAGGCGCGACTTTCCCCAGGGGCCCAGACCATCGCGGGTGCGGACAAATTCCCGCAGGTGCGAGTCCGCACCTACGATCCAAAGTCCGCAGGTGCGAGAAATCCCCTAGTGCCCAGGCCTTTTTCCGCAGGCGCGACCCTTTATTCCGCAGGTGCGATTCCGCACCTGCGATCCAAAGTCCGCAGGTGCGGAAACTGCTGGGCAGTCCTATTAAAAGGCCCAAGTCGTGATTTCTTTCCCAAAAATCATATTTCCTCCATTGTTGACGACCCCAAGAGCTCCAGAAC
>ML249560.1:7293-18658 GCA_005239495.1 Nicotiana undulata | reverse complement strand
CCAATATACCTAGGGCTCAACTTGCCCCTCTTTCCGAATCTCATCACGCCCTTCATAGGCGACACTCGAAGGAATACCTGGTCTCCTACCATAAAAGCCAAATCTCGAACCCTACGATCTGCATAGCTCTTTTGCCTGGACTGAGCTGTACAAAGCCTATCCTGAATAATCTTTACCTTATCCAAGGCATCCTGGACTAACTCAGAACCCAGTAATCTAGCCTCTCCGGGCTCAAACCATCCGACTGGAGACCGACATCGCCTACCATACAACGCCTCATATGGAGCCATCTGAATGCTCGACTGGTAACTGTTATTGTAGGCAAACTCTGCTAACGGCAAGAACCGGTCCCATGAACCACAAAAATCAATAACACATGCCCGCAACATATCCTCCAAAATCTGGATGGTGCGCTCGGACTGTCAGTCCGTTTGAGGATGAAATGCTGTGCTCAACTCTATGTGAGTGCCCAACTCTCTCTGAAATACCCTCCAAAAATGGGAGGTAAACTGAGTACCTCGGTCTGATATGATAGATAAGGGCACACCGCGCAATCTGAAAATCTCTCTAATATAGATCTGAGCCAACTTCTCTGCTGAAGATGAAACCGCCACAGGAAGGAAATGGGCTGATTTAGTCAGCCTATCCACCACAACCCATACTGCATCAACCATCCTCGGAGGCCGTGGGAGCCCAACTACGAAATCCGTCGTGATACGCTCCCACTTCCACTCGGGAAGCTGAATCAAACCACCGGGTCTTTGGTGCTCATATTTAACCTGCTGACAATTCAAGCACCGAGCCACATAAGCCACGATATCCTTCTTCATTCTGCGCCACGAATAATACTGCCGCAAGTTCTGGTACATCTTCGCGGCGCCCGAATGAATGGAATATCGGGAACTATGGGCTTCCTGCAATATTAACTCATGAATGCCATCAACATACGAAACACATATACGACCCTGCAATCTCAAAACTCCCTCAGCATCGACTGTGACCTGCTTGGCACGTCCGTGCCGAACCGCATCCCTAAGTGCACACCAATGACGATCCTCATACTGCCTGGCACGAATGCGATCATATAATGAGGAACGAGCGACGGTATGGGCCAAAACACTACCACCCTCTGAAACCTACAATCTGACAAATCGATTGGCTAACGCCTGAACATCCAAAGCCAAAATGGTAGATATGGATCATGAACATACATCACATGGGATGACAAGATTGCTAAGAAACTACATAAAAGGTACGAGCTACAACGCTGCCATGAAAGACTATACAACAAAAATTAGCCAACAAGGCATACCAAACTATACATGAGTCGACACTTGTCTATGAGCCTCTAAAGGAGCATAAGTAATGCAACATAGCCGGAACAGGGCCACGACATACCCATAACATCTATAACAAAATGCATACCAAGACCACGACATGTCCGGAGAAGGGATCTCACCTATGACCGCTGAACAGGAAAGCCTACTGTGGTGGGGGAGCTGCATCTACCTGTCTATCAAGACCTGCAGCATGACATGCAGCGTCCACAAATAAAAAGGACGTCAGTATGAATAAAGTACTGAGTATGTAAGGCAGAAAAGCATAAATAAGAATAGTAATGTAAAGAGAGATGTGGGAGATACAACCTGTAGCATCTAAGTGCTTCTAAAAAATAGTAACATGAAATGCATGATACATATATACACATAATCGTTTTAGAACATCCGCCTCTTTAGGCATCATCACCATCATAGAACATTCTCCTCTGTGGGCATCATCATCATCATTTCATACCCGGTCTCAAAGAGGACTCGGGAAACCCACCTGATCAGTTGTTGCACAATAGGTGCCATACCCGGCCGACTATAGTGCGGCTCGGTAGAGTAAAATAGATACATATATATAGTGCATGCAGGACTCATTGGAATCATGTTTTGAACATTTGTGAGTGATGTAAGGTCGATATTCTCCATACACATCATTACGGCTAACTCTTCATCGAGAATCTTATAAGAATCAGGAAGTACCAACAACATTGAGAATAAGAATAAGAGAAGCAACCTCAACATCAATTGTTCCATAAGAAGGGAAACAATGTAAGTACTGCTAGCTTCTAAGAGTAGAGTATCTTTGGAAGCTCGTTCATTGCATTATGTACAATCGGAGTCGTGAAAAAGAAGGAAAGGGATAGCCTCACATACCTTGTATATACTGCCCCAACCTCAAGCTACGCAAATGTAACAACTCCTTAATATACAATAAGAGAAACGACACTATCGTTATTGTTTAAGCGTCATATCTATTATGTATCGAGCACAACCTATTTTACGATGAAACGGACAGAACCTACCCTATATATGTGACTTCACACAAGTCAAAACAATCACCAAACATCCCAAACAACATCATAATAATCATATTAAGCTTCCCATAACAGTCCACACACAACCTAATCACTTCATACATAATATGACCACCGTAGTCGTGTCAAACAACCCGGAAATGTTACAACGAATGACCAGCACACAACCCTACATATATATGGTGTTTCTCCACACCCTTCCTCCTCCAAAACGCAACAAAACAGTAGTAAAACACGCATCCCAACAGCAACACAAAACGGTCCGCTACAAGTCAAATAACTCGAACTCACGGCTTCCGATCACCGTCCCGTGAGTCCTAACTATTAGGAAACAAATTTATCAACCTTTCATGATATTTAAGCACTTAAATACAGATATTAGATGTTTCTTAACTATGAAGTAACTTCCAAAACTCTAACTACAAAGAAAAGGAGAGGCGGTATAATGACACTTACGTCGTAGGGATCATTTTGATGTTATTGCTTCTCGATTTCATGCCCGGGATGATATTCTTCTTTGAAACCCTAGAAGATAGCTTAAGGTTATGTGTATGGGTGTTCTCTGGTCGTTTTATTATGAATAATGAATAGAAAGCCGACCTAATGTTTATATATATCAAGTTTGGAAAAGTCAAAGAGGTGCTAGCTTGGCACCCTAGGATTGGTCCATCTTCCGACACTTATATCTTTATATCCCGATGTCGTATGAATAAACGGTTAAGAGAGTTGAAAACTAAATTCCAAGACCTTCAATTTGGTGTATAATATGTCCCAATAATACCTCATATAACACATGAAATGTATTGCTCACAAAGCTCTAGTGATCCACCTACTTGTCACTTATGATGTCTGCGCAGTCTCGCGAAACTGCAAATATCTCTCTACTCCTACGTCGTATCGATGAACGGTTTAATGCATTGGAAACTAGACTCATCGATCTTAAATTTGGATGGTATACCATCCAATAATTCGAAGTATATTGGGAGAAAAGCTCAGTTACATTGACCTAAGTGTCAGCACATTATGAGTGTAACTTGTGAAGACCTTTGCCTACTTTTGTTCCACAACTTGGTTGACTTCAAAATGTAGAAAACAACTCTCATACGATAAACATTAACTCATAGAATAACCTCCTTATCATGTAATGGACCATAGTCTCACCCTAAAGTACATTTTATAACATTCCAAACTCGTCGGCTTTCGACGAAACTTATTGTTTTCAATTTGTTTAGCTTCTAAGCTTTCCAACCCTCTTGGTACTCGTTATTCATGATGTTAAATATTTGTAACATTAAATGTAACATGATTAACTTACTCTATATTCCATCAAATATAATCTTATTTCTGAGCTTACATCAATTGACTTACAATGTACTCTCACGTAAGAAAATATGGGGTGTAACAACAAGAGTCTATTTTAGTAGCCACATCCACCAAGAGATTATTTTGAGTGTGGTGATACGAGATATATGGAGAGTGACTTCCCCAAACTCCGGAAGGGTTCACCTCCATAGACTCACATGCTCAACGGATTCCACATGGTCCACAGGGTTATCAACCCATGCTTGCTGCTTCAATAGTCACTCCACCTGCACTGCACGCTAGGGGCTGAGTAGGTACAGGTCGCCCTAGATGGGTAGGCTACACTCATTTATGTGCTTTTCATAGTAGGACGGAGGCAGTTGCATCAGATGCTGTCATCACATGTATTGTTCCCGTCTATCATCGGGATGCATCAGTCTTCTTTTATCCGGGATCTACTTATTCATATGTGTCATCTTACTTTGCTCCGTATATATCTCGTGGTTCTTTGAGTCCTCCTGTATATGTGTCTGATATGGAATTGCATCGAAAAAACGGATATAGAAAAACACATGTAATCAAATTTAAGAGCTAGACATATAACTCATTGGAAGAACAATAACCAATTAGGATATGACACCTAATTACCTCTACGAACTCAATCAATTGTAACCCTAATCTATGAACATAAAATCTAGACCTACATTTGATTGGAAGAACAAGAACTAATTAGGATATGAAGCTTAACTACCTCTATGAACACAATCAATTGTGACCCTACGCTATGAAACCCTCAAGAGATTGACAACTCTTGAAAACCCGGATAAAGTAATTAAGCAATTAAGCATCCACTACTAATTTCTCACCAATTAAGACTAATCTATCACTAAGGAAAATATAAATAAAGCAATAAAGGAATTAAAGCGCCATAAACATAAAGGCATTAATTAAAAGATAAGGATAAAGTGTGAGACTTGCATGTCTTCAAGTTTGTCATTCATCAAGTCTACCTAAAATAAAAGCCTTTAGGTCTGTTTATACTAGAGAAGGTATTCTGATACAAATGACCCAAATACGCCTAAGCTAATTCTATGGAGCTTAGTCTATTATTACAAGTATAGTCTTCTTGATCTTGACTCCTTTAAAGCACTCAAATGCTATGATCTTGACTTGGAAATTGTTATGCATGCTCATCCAACATGTATCATCCTCCCCCCTTGAAAAAAATTGTCCTCGAATTTGGACCTTTAAAAACCAAGAAAGGGGCAAACATATGTACCAAACCAATCACAATCAAAACATTGTATGTCCAAGCTAAAATTTCAGTGATCACAATTTTGCGCTAAAAGGTGACACTGTTATGATATAGTAAAGTATCATAATATATAAAGAACACATCTCCAACACAAATGACACAAACTTGACTATAAGAAAAATAATACTCATGAGAAGAATTAAGAGAATGTAAGGTTTCATGCTTCCAACAAAACCACAATCTTATAAAATCTTCATCAAAGTGCGCACTTTTATGGTATAACTAAGTGTCATAATAAGAAATAAAAATCATACTCTCCAATCTAAAGAAAGACACTTCACCGTGATAAGAAACAAATCCAGGGTCAAACAAATATTTTGATTCCCAAATATCTACACACTTTCCAGCAACTTCACATGACAACTTAAGAGATATTCCAAGCTCATCATGAATCATCATATAATGAATATCAAAATACTCAAATTTATGAGTATTTACCTCAATGCCTTGGATAAACACAAGATAAGTATAAGACATACGTACATACCATTCTTTCCTTTGCAAAAAAAAAAAAAAGATCTTGACAAAAAGTATGCCAATGTGTTAGTTCAAGGCCTTTCTTACCCGTAGCAACTTTCTCTTGTTGAACCTGCACAAAATAATCAATAAAATTAGGTTCTTTTGTCTCAAAATAGTCATTGGAAACACCTCAAAAAACATTATTACCTTTTCTCGTAGAAGCATTAGCAAAATCCAACGGGAATGTTCTTTCAAAAGTAAGAATGAGATAAGTAAAGCAATTAATACTAGTTCTAACATCAAAAACATTACTTTCGTTTTCACACTCAACAAATTAATCACATAAATATACACAGAGTTCATCAAGATCAAATACAAGAGAAATAAACTCATTGGAATTGGAAGTTTTCTTCTTCTATATTTATGTCATTATGAGTAACTTGTTCACTCTCCAACGAGGCATCTCCACACTCACATTTGCTCATTTCACCATAAAAATTGAAGCTTTTTGAAAAATAAATGAAAAAAGAATCAAAACAGTCATCAACACCTTCTTCTTGACTCATTTCTCCATAAAGGTCAAAACTTCCTTCCAACAAAGTTAAAGTAGAGTCAAAAGAATCATTACATGCAACATCCCATAAAGGTGGGGTATCATAAAACTCAACACCATTACCAGCTAAAGAGTCATTAAACAAGTAACATGAATTATCCAATAATGCACAAGAACTCTTAGCTAGTTGCAAGCCATAATAATTGTCATCGTCGCAAGATAAGGAAATATCAAACTCATCAATGTCATAGCTATATTTGAAAATATAAGTGTCACCACAATCAACTAAAGTATCATGAGTAGAAGGATAAACTATTTTACATTGAAGCTCTTCCAAAGTGAAATTCTCTTACCTTGTGTTTACCCTAAAATTTGGATAACAATTAAACTTACATTGTGATTTTAAGGATATGTGATTTCAACCAATACAAATTGATAAACAAGAGAGTTAATGACTGAATTAAAAAATTGTAAAGTAAATCAAACCGGTATGCGAGCTGAGCCTTGGCCTTAAATTGATATATCCTCGGTGTCATAGTAGTACAAGAATGATTTAGATAGAATAATTTTGGTGAACAGTAAGTAGAGAAATGAACAAGAAAGAAATGGTTGTATATGTTTTTCTCAGTAAATAATGATCCTTACAAGTGGCTGGAATTCCTCTTTATACCGTAGAGGAATCCTAATTATAGTATAATTCTAATTACAGAAGGAAATCGTATAAACAACTGATTAACACCTACTTATTTGATCCGTTCCAAGATTCACGCCACGATCCCCGACCAATCATGGATATCTCGCTCTTTCCGTTACCAAACAATCCCGATATTACTCGAAGTCTATCTCTTCTGGCTTTGATTGATACCAACTTTGACCTAGAAAGAGGCTTCGATTTCAGACTCACTGTCTCAGCTCTTCGATACAATGTCCCAGTCACGATCAAGTAGTGAAATTGGGTAGCCCCGACTTGTACCATATACAGATAGTCCCCTCGTTTCTTAGAATATAATGATATGTAACGGTTTGAGCCTCAGTTTTCAGTGACCTCAATAGACAATGATGTCATCCTCGTGACGTAAGCGATGGAAGTTACCAAAACGTCCCATCGCTATAGTTCCACAAACCATTAATGCGCGTCAGTGGGCAGCCGACCACTAGTGTTGTCGAACCGATCCTAAATCTATAAATATGGCTTCTTTTTGTTGAACCAAACTTTACTTTCATCTTCATCGGTTCTTCTAAGCCTTTAAATCTCTTAATCTCTTATCTTTCATCACTCCTTAGGCCATCTACGCCAGGCTCGAACTACCAGAACTTACTACTTTCCTCTTTCTTCTACTCATATAATTAAGAAACATCCAAAACCATTCCCTAAAAGTAAAAAATTGCTGCTTCTTTTTCACGGCCGGCTGGTAATAAAACACCGGTGAAACCCCTCCATGGGGAGTATGTTCCCGGTCCGTATGTTCTAAAATATGACTTCAAAGTCGAGAATCATCCATCGATCTTTGGCTGATGTGAGCACGTATCGAGGTATATTTGCTCGATAACAGTTGGATACATCGAGGATGACAAAAGGGATTGCAATAGGGGATAAAGCTGTAGAGATCCCTTCTCCTGAAGAAAGCATTACTACCTACATGGAAGGGTATCTAAGTGTTTACATTTACCCTTTCACGTTGGGTCCCCTCGATCCAGTTATCATGGACTTCTGCAAGAAATACCAAGTGACCCTTGGCCATATTCACCATTCTTTCTGGCGCATAGTGATCATGCTCTGGTTCTTCACCAGTAAGTCGAGGGGCTGCCATTCACCCTCGACCACCTCATCATGTTATACAGCCCTTGAATCTTTCGAGGGTTAATCAAACTACAACGTCGGGGGACCAAGGCATTGTTCTTGAGTACCGACGAGGACAAAGACCAGGGGTGGATGGGTTAGTTTTTTTGGGTAAGGACTTGTGACCTTATCCCGAAGGAGAAAATTCCATTTCCCGAGAAATGGAACCCGAAGCTTAAGTAACACACTACTCGTTAATTTACATTTTTCCATTTTTGCTTTATTTAACATCTTCCTTTGTCGTGCAACAGTTGCTTGTATGCCTCGAGCAGTTCTTGACCTTGAGGACTGGGTTCGGAAGTTGGCCTCGACTTTATCCTATGCTGAACGCTATTGGCGCGACTTGGCAAAAGGCAAATGGGAAGCAAAGAACCATGGTGAGTTTCCCTCTTCTTATTTTCGAAGCATTGGTTACACTTCTTTTATTTACTTAGTCATAGTTTGTGTAGGCTTGAACAAAGATGCAGTTTGAGGCCTCCGAGTAGAGAGGAAGAGGCTATGGCCCCGGTTCCGTAACCGGGGAAAGATAATTAGAGGAAGAGGGTCTCGACGTCCAAGGACCCCAAACCCAAAAAGGATGTAGCTCGAAGACCCAGGAGGATGTTATCCCTCTTGCTATCGAGTCAGTCCAAAAGCTGAGGGAAGAAGAAAAAGAGAAAGACGAGGGTGATGACTCGACAATGGTGATTCGAGTATGGAAGACCGCCAAGTCCTCTAAGTCGGTGCCGGTTGCCGAGACCCTGCCTCGTGATAAGGAGGTTTCGAAGAAAGGTTCGGGCAAAGCCCCCAAATCACCCGAGGTTCAGGTTATCCCTCGTCAACCAAAAAACATACAAGAGGGGGCTGGTTCCGAGACCCCCAGAGCTGAACAGAGCGCCCGAGCGACTAACTTGGGGCAGTGACAGCATGGTAGTCACCTTCTCTGCCGGCTTTTTCATGGAGGCCATAAGGGATTCTCGAGCTATAAGGTCTCCTAAAATAGACGAAGTCCCCGATGAGAAGGATCCCTTTCAGGATTGTTTTACCGGGGTTGATGATGCCTCTAATTTTAACGACGCATCAAACCTCTTTGAAGAGGCCCAATGCTTTCTGAGTCGGGTAAGTTTTAATTTTGTTGATGTAGTTTTCTTTCACTTTTCATTCTTTCTGTCTAACTTCTATCTTTTCTTATACATGTTTTCTCTAAGTGTCGGTCCGACTTTATCCAATGTGAGGCCGATCTCCAAAGGATTTTGAAGGAGAGGAATACCCTCATGCTCCTCTGTGGGAAAGAAGATGAGGAGATCAGGGAACTCCAAGCAGACTTGGCCAGGGCCCATAAAGAGGAAATTGAGCTGAACGAGCAGGTAATGATTCTTTTGAAAACCCACGGGCTCGATCCAAGGCTGGAAGCTAACGTTTCGATGTCACAGTTGCAGGAAAAAATTGTTATACCCCATGTTTTCGTACGTGAGAGTACATCGTAAGTCAATTGATGTAAGCTTATAAATATGATTCTATTTGATGGAATATAAAGTAAGTTAATCATGTTACATTGTAGGTTACAAATATTTAATATCATGAATAACGAGTACCAAAAGGGTTGGAAAGCATAGAAGCTAAACCAATTGAAGAAAATAAGTTTCGTCGAAAGTCGACGAGTTTGGAATATTATAACATGTACTTTAGGGTGAGACTATGGTTCATTACATGATAAGGAGGTTATTCTACGAGTTAATTTTTATCGTATGATAGTTGTGTTCTACGTTCTGAAGTCAATCAAGTGGTGGAACAAAAGTTGGCAAAGGTCTTCACAAGTTACACTCATAATGTGCTTAACATTAAGTCAAATATAACTGTGATTTTCTCCCGATATACTTGGAATTGGGGGATGAATACCTACCAAACTGAAGATCTATGAGTCTAGTTTCCAACGCATTAACCCGTTCATCGATACAACATAGGAGTAGAGAGATATTTGAAATTTCGCGAGACTGCGCAGACATCATAAGTGACAAATAGGTGGATCACTAGAGACAGCTAATAGAATCCAACAAGTGTTGCACAGAAATAAAAATAACCGAAATCAAGAGTTTCAGAAATTCCCCTTTTTTTCTTTTCAACACCTCCATATTCAAGAGTCTCATAGAGTTTCATTTTAATAGTGATAATGATCACATTCCATCCTTATTACCTCGGCCACCCTTATTACCTCGGCCACCCTTTATCACCTTCTCTAACCCTTATTACCTCGTCCACCCTTATTACTCCGTGTTGCGGCATGCAACCCGATCCCACCGGACAATTAACAATCACCACCAATTTAAATCACAAGGATCTTCATCATGAAGAACATAAGTTCATATCAACCAACGAGTTAATCACAAAGATTCTCATCATCAACGATAATCATTCATAACAGCCAAATAACCATATGAAATCACGGCCACAGAAATCTTTATCCAACAGTGAATCATATACTGTATGCCATCAACATTAAATTCTATTAGTTATCCACGTTTCCTTTCCATTATTTACTACACATCATTTAGCACTTAGATACATTCAACAATTGGATTCGTTATCATTTCTTTAGTTTGGTAGTACATCCTTTCATACCGGGGTGTTCAACAGTTAATGAGCTTTGCACGTGATAGAGTAAGCACAAGAAATCACCATTTTTACAACTTCACATAGCACGGGGGTATGGCAATCAACTAAGACAATAAGATAATAGAATCTTAGGTCTCAACACATTAGAACGATCAATTCACATAATCTCAAACGAAGTACACATACCATATGCTCGAACACCAACGAGAAGATTCTACAAGGGTTAAAATTAGCCATACATACCTGGAGTCGAGTTTCCCTTTTTAACTTTTACTCACAATCACCGATCCGACTAGTACCATCAATCTAGTTCACAATTAAACATATTCAACTCAGAATTGAAAGTCATGCATGTAATGCGGACTTTCTCAAGCATTTTGCCAAACACTATGCGAACCCATTAGATTACCAACCCTATCTTTGTGATGTTTACCCCAACCCACTCCTTCTTACTAGATTACACCATTAATAAACATGCATGCAAGGCCTTAGTTAATATTTTCAAGAGTCAACCCATGCCAACCCTCCCTTTGTTTAAAATAAGAAAATTCATGGAAAAAGGGGATTGGGAACCCTTACCTGCTAGAATGGGGAAAAAGGAGATTACTCGACATACCGGGCCTGAGAGACCTTGAAAATTCACTTTAATGGAAGGACCACTTCCTCTCTCAAGAACTCTCCTTTCCTTCTTTCTATTATGTTTAGAAATCTTGTTAAAATGAAAGGGGGCAGGGGTTAAATGAAACTGGGGTCGGGTATAACATTTTAGAAAATTAAAAGACCGTGTCGAATATGCGGTCAGGAATGCGATCGCATTCCTGACATGCGGTTCGCATATTGGATCGCAGAATGCCCCCTCCCCCCAGGTGGGCCAAATTCTGAAAACATTCTGCCCAGGTATGCGACCACTATGCGGTCCGCATACACGTTATGCGATCGCAT